>PVJX010004077.1:15167-99293 GCA_004027295.1 Dolichotis patagonum
CTAGAGAAATCACTCCTAAAATTCATCTGGAACCAGAAGAGACCTAGAATAGCAAAGGCAATTCTAAGCAACAAAGGCAAGGCAGGAGGCATCACAATCCCTGACTTGAAATTATACTACAAAGCTACAGTAATAAAATCAACATGGTACTGGAATAAAAACAGACCTGAAGATCAGTGGAATAGATTGGAAGATACAATCACAACCACAGGCTCACTCAACCACCTTATCTTTGATAAAGGGGCCAAACATGCTTGCTGGAAGAATGACAGTCTCTTTAACAAATGGTGCTGGAAAAACTGGCTATCCATATGCAGAAGACTAAAACTAGACCCATGCCTATCACCATGTACTAAACTAAAATCTAAATGGATCAAAGATCTAAATATTAAAACAGAAACTCTAAATCTGCTGGAAGACAAAGTGGGTAAAAATCTCAAAGATATAGGGGTAGGAAGAGAATTCATGAACAAGAATCAAACTGCATGGGAAATACTTCCTAGAATACATCTTATTAAAGAGTTTCTGCATGTCAAAAGAGGTTTCCAGCAGAGTGAAAAGAAAACCCACAAATTGGGAAAAAATCCTAATGGACAGTCCCTCAGACAAAGGACTTCTGTCTAGAACTTATAAAGCATTTTAAAAAAATTAGACCCTCGAAATTCAAAGACCCAATCCAAAAATGGGCATCTGAAATGAATACACGGTTTTCAGATGAAGAAATATGAATGACAAATAAATACATGAAAAAATGTTCATCATCATTAGCCATGAGAGAAATGCAAATTAAAACCACACTGAGATTCCATCTCACTCCAGAAAGATTGGCCAAGATAGAAAACACTACCAACAACAAGTATTGGAGAGGCTGTGGGGAAAAAGGAACTCTTCTGCACTGTTGGTGGGAGTGTAGACTGGTGCAACGACTGTGGAGGTCAGTCTGGAGATTCCTCAAAAAGCTGGGTCTGGAGGTCCCATTTGACCCAGCTATTCCACTTCTAGGCATATTGCCAGAAGATCTGAAAACATCATAACACAGTGATATATGTGCACCCCTGTTTATAGCAGCACAATTTGTAATAGCCAGGTCTTGGAAACAACCTAAGTGCCCATCAACTGAGGAATGGATAAAAAAGTTGTGGTATTTCTATACAATGGAGTACTATTCAGCTATAAAGAATAATCACAATGAGATATTTATAAATAAATGGACACGACTTGAGACCATACTCATAAGCGAAATAAACCAAACTCACATGTGTAAATACCATATAGTCTCCCTATTATGAGAGTTGGCAAGAGTATATAAGATTTTATGGTAATCATGAGTCCCCATCTCATAGCTTTGAAGCCTCTCAATGTTTTCATTTATCAGTTGGAATGATATTATTCTGTTTTGTTTGACTTTATTATATGTGATGCTATGAACAGCTGTTTTGAAGAGAACAAAACATTATGACAGCTATTGCTGATTTAATACCATCCTTCTTAGAAGTCCTACCAAGCTTCTATTCTTCTATTTCCATTGGTTCTATCTATCACATTGTGTCTTATTGGGATTTGAATATGTGTGAAAGTATAAACAAAATTTTTTATTGAAAATGAGATATTATAGTACCCATTGATCATCCTCTGTTATTAGGTTCAGAATGCCCTGTAATTTTTTCACTCTTTGAATGGTTTTATACTTTTTTGCTGTTTGACATTATTGTATTTGAAACTATGCTCAACTATAGCAGAGAAAGAAATATTGTGATAGCTATTGTTAATGTCCGGTTGTCTTAATGTTAAGTATTGTGTTGCCTGTGTTGCCTATGTTTCCGGTTCCAATCTGCTCTGTACTGACCTCTTTTGTCTTATTCTCTTTAAAATAAAATGGAAAAAAAAAACTTAAAGGCTATTACTTAATTGAAAGTGTATGCAAATGAGGATCGTGTCTATTTAACTAGCTGTGCACAGTTCCCAGAAAAGAATCAGGCATAATGCAGTAAATCAATTATTTTTATGACAATAATGAAGCTGATGAGTCTGTTTTCCATCTCAGGTTAAACTCTCCTACAACTGAAACAGGACCCTTAAATGTTTAAATGTTAGTATAAAGAATGAGCTATTGGAGATACCCAAATCAAAATTTCATTTTCCTAAATAAGTCCTGAAAGTCATGTAACCTGAAGCAGACAAGGAATGGATTCAAGAGGTAATAGATCCAGAAATGGATGCATATTCATGTAGAAAACTGTAATAAGACAGAATGGAGATTTGCAAACTAGAGAAACAGAGATGACAACTTCAGTTTGACACACAAATGGCTAGTGAGCATTGTGATGACTGAGTCATGAGGTCTCAGACCAAATTCCCACAGTGGGTCCAAGCTGAAAACTTCCAAGGTTAACCATCGATTTCATTACCACTGCCCTTGGGACTGACAGCTGCAGTATGGTGGATGTGGCGAGTAGAATTTTGGCTTTGGTTTGCAACCCCACATTTGCTGTGCACCAATTACAGTACATGCCTTGAGCAATGCCTTAACTTCAGCATCTAACATTTCAGTGCCTACCTCCCCAAACTGTCACAAGTTTAAAAAAAAAACAGTCACTGAAAATGAATGCCCTTAACACAAGCCTGGCATGGAATGCCTTCCTTTCCTTATATTGCTTGGTAGAGCTACTGTAGCAAAGCAGCACAAACTGGTGATTTAGAACAACAGAAATGTGCTGCTTCACAATGCTAGAGGCCAGAATTCCAAAATCAAGGGGTGAGCTTGACTACACTCACTCTCACACCTGTAGAATAAGACTCTCTTTTTGCTCTTACCCAGATTCTGGTAGCCCCATACCTTCCTTTCCCTCTGTACATGTCTGTTTCTGTGTGCAAACATTTTTAATAAGAACACTAGTCATTTTGGATTTAATAATAACCTAATAACCTCATTTTAACTGGGTTACCTATCTGAAGAATAAAGACACATTCTGAGGTCCTGAGGCCTAAGTCTCAACATATTTGAGGAGGGTTCAGGAGGGCAGGGAAATACAATTCAACCTGTATCACTCATCTTTAGTTTCTGTCCAGAATAGTAACCTTCCTCCTCCACAGTAAGCTGTGAGCGTGGAGTACAATTTCCACCTTACCAGTTTTCAGAGTGTGAATCATAATATGTCCACCAAGGTAATGCATGGGTAAGCATACAACTTAGAAACCTCCTCAGCCTCCTTTTCCTCCCCCATTCTGGGCCTGTGTCCTTATGGCTGCCTTCAGCCTCTCTCCCTCCAACTCCTCCTGGCCTCTTCCCTCCCCCATCCCTCCCTTGAATTGTCACTGCTTCACTTGCCACCTGTCCTGCTCTAGTTTTCCCTTCTTAATCTTATCCCTGGATCTAAAGACTCATAACTGCATAGCAACTGCTTTAAAATCTTTAGACTCTTTACAAAGCAAGGGCAACCTAGAAATACATGGCAGTGATAAGGAGGTCATATTAGGTCCTCTAAAGGAAAAACCCTCACATTCCTAGGCTGAAGCCCAAGTCCTTATTTGAAATGCAAGAACTCTGGGTAAAGGAAGTACATCTTACCACTGACTGGTAATATCAGGGCACTGAGCTCCTCAGTGGAACTAGAAGACTCAAGGGAAGAAGGTCTGGATAGCACATGCAAGCACAAGACACACTGAAGGGAAAATACTAGGAAATTCAAAGAAGCTCCAATGATCTGCTAAGCTAAAATCTTGGCAAAAATCTCCCGGGACTGCCTGTCTCTCCTCCCCCACTTCCCTCCCACCCACCCCTTCTGTAAGCACACTGGTTTCTCCTGCTTTACAAACCCCAAAGAGAAAAAGGGAAAAGGCAGAAGGCACTGGAGAGGCAACGCCCAATAGGGTAGTTTATTTAGAAATGGCTCACCAGTTAAAAGTATTCCAGGCTCCTCTTGCAGGTGAGTGAGTATGGGAGAAACCAGCCCTGCAGAGCAAACTTGGGCTGAACAAAGAAAGAAAAAAGGTAAAAGTGAGATAAATATACATGCTGCATGCAGTGACAAAAAAATTCACCCAGGATAGAAGCTTTTGCCACTCTTTCTTGTCAGCTACATGTCATGGGACCTCGGCAGAAGTTCTGAATATGGAGGTCTCGTGTTGCCCTGGGATCTTGAAATTCACAGGTCCTGCTCATTTCCATTTCCACAGCCAGCTTTGCCATTCCCTATGTCCTATAACACCACCTTATCAGCCGTGTGCATGACCTGCTGAAAGGAGAGTCAAATATTCCCCCAGTCCAAACCCATCTCCCCAACAGCCCCTTTGAGGCTTAAAGCTGTCACCATTAAGATCCTTGTCACATTAAAGACATCTACATTCCCAAGACAACAGATAAAAGCAAAACAGCTGGTGGGGCTGGGGTGGAGTATGCTACATCCTTAATACCCACTAACATTTTCAGGAGCACTGGACTATTATATTCACAGGGAAATAAATCCAGCTATATTCATACATTTGTTTTGTTCTCTGCTGTAAATTCTTGGATATAAAATTCGATATGAATCTACCTCTATAAAACGGGAACAAAATAGTACCTAGACCACCATGTTCCTTGGAAAATAAGCTAATACATCTAAAATGCAGGCTCCCAGAAAATATTGGCTATTATTATTATTCCTACTACTACTATTATTATTGACTAAGAAAATATGTAAGTAAAGGGAAAGGAAGAAGTCCTAAAGAACTGAAGTCAAAAGGCTCAGTGGAAAGAAGAGGGAGGGGAAGATCCTGAGAAGAAAATGCAGGTCCGAAGATCACAGAGCAAACCAGCATCCATACAAATGTCTCAGGCATATGACACTCTCCAAGGCCCACTAAAATCACTTTCCCCCTGGATTCGACCAAGTATCTTCTAACTGCTTTGCTGTGGCCAATAAGGCATGATAAGCTCAGGAGCAGTGGAAGGAAGTGACCATAAATCAGAAGGCATCTGTGTCCCTAAATTTTCAAAACTGAGTCAGATAAACAAGGAGCACATGACTCTATAAATTAGGTGCCCTAGATTCCTTACTAAGACATCATAGAATCTAAAAGAGAGGCAAAATGCAGTAACAAAGACTTTCCTGAAGTATGATACAAGTGGCATGTGGGAAAAAATATTCAAATGGGTTTCTAGGTTAAATCGTTCTTTAGGATAATTATGTCAGAACTTCTATCATGTGTAAATGCATTGTGAATCTCAAAGGTAGATACTGTGTGCCCCATTTCCCAAACACATTTGATTAGAGAAGCTCATTTTTAACAGAATATTCAGAAACTAGAGTATCTTCTAGAATCCCGAGGTTGTAGGTGAATACCAGCCCATGTCTCCTTGAACTAGACTTTCTGGGCCTTGCTTCCTCATCTGAACAACGAAGAGATTTAAATCTGTGGTTCTTGGATGACTTAAAAGTCAAATGTTCTTTGAGAAGCTGGTGAAAGCTATGGATCCCCTGCTTCTAGCCAGGCATATGCTACACATGTGCCTGATGTTTATTCACTGAATTTCAGGGACTCAGGAGTTCCTTAATAGTAAGTGTTCTAAGAACTCTTCTACCTCTAAGGTGGTGAAAGTACCTGAATTAGAAAGCTACAGTAATAGATATCCATTGCTTCTCCCTGTCCCACTTATCTTCCTTTTACTTTTGGCAATGTGAAACCACCTTTTCCACTCTCAGTTCACAGGTTTCAGGAAAAGCTGACCACCACACTAACTCTAGAAGTGGACATGTCACTCAAGCCTTACCAATCAAAGTGCCTCAATCACCTGGCCACGATGAAGGGATGAGAGTGAGAGACAAGCTTGACATGTGCCTTGTCCAAGACACATGCTGAGCTACCAGATGAAAAATGAAGGAAAGAAGAAAAGGAAGGGAAGGAGAGGAGAGGAGAGCAGAAGAGAGAAGAGGAAAAGAAGAGAGCGATAGAGAGGGCAAAGGGAGGGGACGAGAGAGGAAGAAAATGGAAGGGGAAAGAAAAACAGGAGAAGAAGAAAAGTCTTTCTTTGTGCCTATTAAGCCAGCAGACTGAAAACCTGTAGTCCTGATAGCCATCCTTGTCACTGAGATAAAGTTATTCCTGATGACAATGTCTGAATCATCTTTGAAGTCCATGTCTTCTTCCAAAATATCCCATTTGCATGAGTGAATAAATATTCTTTTCTGTTTAAATTAACTTGCAACTGCAAGAGTGATGAATAATTCAGATATCAATCTCAGCATTCCCAGGGCTGCTGTGAGACTCAATTAAAAGGCCACAGTATTAATGCTGAGTCTACATTCAACAGAAAATGACTGTGGGAGACATTAATGGATGACTGTGCACCATTGAGTACTGGCAGGTCCTAACTGTGGACCTATCAAATGGTGCACCAAGAAGGCCCCAGAGACCTCAAGGAATTTATTTCCCTTGCTACTTGCTTTCTGAAATGCCTTCCAGAAGCACCTGGGATCTCGGTAGGGGGTGAAGAGAAGTTGTAGAGAGAGTTGTAGAGCATTTGGAGAATCTAATAGAGGTTATTAATTTTTCTTTGAAAAATAAGCTAAGTATTTACATGCAATTTCAGAAGTCTACACATTCCCTGAAACCCCAAATCGACTCTCAAGACTTCATTCCTTCACTTCAGGGAGACAGGAGTTGTAGGCTTTCTTAAAGAAAGGTTCATGCTTCTCCAAGGACTTCACATAAAAAGAAAGGAAAAACAGAAGCACCAGAAGGAAGGGTACCTGATCTTCCACAAAGACCCTGGAACTTAAACAACTAGCAGGAATTGGTCCCATTTCCCCCTGGGTTGCTGTTTTGGCAGTTTTCCAATTCCTAGGAATAGGACCCAGTTTAGCTAGGGCCCTACACCCCCTTAATAGGAGCCAATTTAGCTAGAGCCCTACACCCCAGATTTGAGATTAATCTCTGGCCTAAAGTTTTTATTTCTGTTAAAAAAATCTCCCATAGAGAGAAAACACTTCAAACTCCTATGAATCATTCATACCTCATCCAAAGGAACATATCCTAATAAGAATCATTAGAACACTTTAATAAAAGTGGATGGGAGAGCTGTGACAACAGATGTCCTCTGCAGTCTGGCTGTGTCTGGGCCCACATGGTGAAAGAACTAGTTTCTTTTAAAAGCTATTGATTCTAACATTCCAAAATATTTGGCTGAATGATTTTTAAGCAGTTATCTTTTTCCCAATTATGGGAGGTTTTCTAAAAAAGAAAGAAAGAAAAGGAAAGGAAAGGAAAAGAAAAAAGTAAGGCTGCACAATCAAAAGACAGTAATAGCAAAGTTAAAGGCAGACAATTCAACAAATCCTCACCTATTTTCTTTATAAACTTACTTTTTTTAATTAAAGCCAGCCTCTCTCACCAAAGCCTAACTGTTGTGTTCCCAGTCTCTGCTTGTGACAATCCTGGCCCTCCTGAGTCTTCCTACACATCCCAGGAGGAAGACAGGGAAGGGGTTGGGCAGCAGAGACCCAGCACCCTGCCAACAATCATCCCACTAAGCCAGTCGCGGGTAGTTTTCTCTTGTCCTAAGAGATGTCAGTTCTCTGCTCCATGTTACAAGGCTCAGATAAATCTCCTAGAAAAACACAATACAAGCAAAAGCCTTTGCAAAAAAAAAAAAAAAAGAATGGTCTCTTGTGTGCCTATTTGAGTCTCAGACTGAGAGCAGATAATAATTTACCTTTGCCTGACTCTTCCACACCCCGCAAAATGGTTTTCTTTACCTTTCTGCTTGTTTATTTGTTATATATCCACAGGGGAAACAACCTGTTAAATCTGCTCCATAGCAACTATATCCCTTACCTCAATGAAGCCTAAGTAATCAGCCTACCTTCCATGCAGGTGTAGACTGAAATTCTAGTTGGCTCCTCAAGTTCATTTCGAAGGGGCCAGGAGATGTGAATATTTTCAAGTGTTTTCCACCATAAATCCTCAAAATAAATTTCTTATTAAAAAAGATTTTTATATTTAAAGCCTAGTTTAAATCTAGTTCATTTTGCTTCAAAAGATTTGTTTCAGTATCAAAGTCACTCAACTTAGTATACTCAATCGGAAGTTCATTAAAGCATCTTGGGCAAAGGCCCTACACCATCAACTTCATTTGCTACAACCATATGGCAAAGATTGGGATGCTAGGATCTGTGCGTTATAAGTGGCCATATATGCTGGCTCAGTATCAGGCATGTAGCATAGGCTTCACTGGGGCATCACTAAGGAGGACTGTGGAGGTTATATTTGATTTCTGGCCTTGTTTTTAGCACCTTCTTATGCTTTGTAGAATCCTTTGAAAGCCTCTATTTGTTCTTTCACAGACCAAATCTTCCTGTTGCCTTTGGCTCTCCAAATGCCTTGCGTCAATACCTCACCAAACCCTATCAAAGAGCCCTGGACTCTGAACTATCTCCCAAGAATGGGAGTTTTAAGACCTTGTGCCACAAGAACAAGCTCAGTCTGTTACAAACAGTTCTGTGCCCTGGAGATGTCAGGCACCATCTGGCAGGATGTTGCCTCTCCCTAGCAACTGCTCCCACATCCTTATCTCTGCTTACCTTGACTTCTTCCCTAGCTACCAGCACTCCCCATCTCTAGCACACCTCCACCACCACCTTCATCGATTCACAGCTTCCCGTGAACTCCTAGGACCTCTCGAAAGTGGGGCCCACTGCTTCTGCCTCTTGGATCACAGACTCCCTCTCAGCACAAACTGGTTTTAATCCTGCCAAGTCCACAGGATCTGTTAGTCAAAACCACCAGTTCTGGCACTTTAATTCAGTGGTGAATAGTCCAATCAGTCAACCCAGTGGATCTCAGTCTTGGACACATATCTGAAACTCCTGGAAGCTTTTAATTATTAATATCTATGTACTAAACCCAGGCATTCTGATTTATTTGGTCTAGGGTAGAAAGGAATTTTTAAGCTCCAAATGTAGTTCAAAGGAGCAGTCAGGGTTATGAATCACTGATCTTACTCAACAAAAGCACAGTGATGAGCCTCCTTCCACATGCAAAAATTAATTCTCACTCAAAAATGCTTGAACAGACACAAATAATGATGTTATCCTACTTTATTCCTCTACATCTTTAAATTTTCTAATATTTAATAGAATATATTTATAATGATAGACTATGAAAATCAACCTAATTTTTTATCTTCCAGGACCAAAGAACTGCATCACTACTCATGAATGTAGACTTTGTCTATGTGACTCCCTGGTTGAATATTATGCACCTTTCAAAACCATCATTCTTGTACGCCTCCAAAGTGCTATGTAAAACCCTGAAATAATCAGTTACATAATAAAAATGTCATTATCCATTCTTCCAATTAAATTTTCACTGCTATTCATCTAGCCCCATCTCTTACTATTCTATGTGAGGTCCAGGTACTCATAGTATATTACAAATGCAGAATCTGTGGCCCCATCACAAACAAGTGAATCAGAATCTGCATTTTAATTTGACTCCAAGGAGAAGCCCTCACTAGATTCAAATTTCAGAAGCACTACCCAGGAAACTGCTTTTACCAATGTTAGTATTAAATAACATTTTTTAAGGCTCTCCCTATGTAACCTTAGTTCTATCCTTTACTGAATTTCCCTCCTTGAAAACAGCTCACCTCCAACTGTCAGGGCCATGCTCTCCTAGATTATTTCACCACTAGCAAAGCCCTCTTCCCTTATCACTGCCTGAAAGTACCATTTCCATTTCTTAAAATCTCAATACACTCACTCCTCTCCAAGGCCTTTGCAGATTTCTCCACCTCCGTGGTGTTGCCTTGCCTCTAATTTTATAGAACTTACCTACAGATTTCTCCAAGTTGAGCTGTTCCTGTTTAATCACTGAACTCTATTATGCCCTTCACTTTTCTTTTTTTTTTTTTTGCCCTTCACTTTTCAAATAATTGTGCTTTGTCTTCTCCCCACTAAGCCATCACTTACCTGCCATATGGCTTAGCACATAATAGATTCAGCAAACAGTATTTGGTTTTGACTTAGCTTTCTGATAGCAAACTATATAACAATGAAAAGAAACTACAAATCTAAGTCCAGACACCAATAAAAAATTTACAATCTCTAAGCTTTGCTAGTATTAAAGCTCCCAATATTCTGGACACATCAGTTGCAAAATAACATATTATACAAATAGATGCTGCATTATACTATCTAGAGAAAATAAATATCAAAAATGAAAGCAAGACAATATAAATGACAACATAATAGGTAACAACTAACAATGGAAGTAGAAACATACCATATTATTGTTTCTAAGGACAACTAATCAAATAGAAATCCGTTAGTTGCCAACAGCTGCCACTGGCCAAAATGCATTAGCAGCCAATTCCAGGCCTATGATGTGAAAACAAAAAGACAGTGGGCTTTTCGGTAGAATTGTCTTTACCAGTGTGTGGACAGTCCTAGTACTCATTCCATCCACTCCTAGCTAGAATTACCCCATGCATGGCAGCAGAAATATTCAGACAAGTAACTCCTTTATTACTGCTTTCACATTGGTTGTAAATATTTACTGAGAATTAACTATGCATATGCATCCTGCAGTAGGCCCTGAAAATCTGAAATGACCAAAATGCTGTGCCTGCCATCAAGTTGCACATAGTCTCAGTGGGACTGGACCTAAAAGGTCACTGTAGCACAGTATGGGAAAATAAATCCTAGAGCACTAGAGTACTATCCCTCAATGCAGTACTACACTACTAGATTTCTGTATTCTACTATAGTATTAGAGTAGCACATGAGATACACGCTATTAGTGGAACACAGCAGAGGCTGTCTAACTCAACCTGCAGCAACCAAGGAGAGCTCTTTGGAGACGGTAATGCCTGTGCTGAGCCTTGGAGTACACAAAGGAGTAAGCCAACTGAAAGATGAAAAACTGACGTTTCAATTAGGGGCAAGTATATAAGGAAAGGAAAGACTTACCTGATGTTGTATGCGGAAGGAGCCTTAGATAGTTCCGCATTGTGGAAAATAGGAAGTAATGAGTCTTTCCACAGGAGCAGGACCATTTGCTAGTTGATAAACTTGGGTTAAAAAAAAAGACCTGGAACTTTATCCTAAAGACAAAGGAGCATATCCAGGCTTGAAATAATTAATGCAATTTCCTAGCTCTAATATACAAAGTAAGTACAGCTTTGTTTCTACATGAACCACAATTATATTAAAAGCAAAAGAATCTTGGTCGATATGACTGTTTAGACAGTGAGTCAAATATTTCATGGGTCATCTCTATTGACAGGTATTGAAGGAAAAGTGATCTCTAAGACAACCTTTTGCAATTGGGATTATATTATCTCATTCAAAATGTCCAGCATTCAAAATGATTCAAAATGTCCAGCAAAATGTTCACGTCATATGAACCTATGATATGGAACTGTCCTTTAGAACATTTAAACCATACTTTAGGATGAATACCACAGTGTAGTCAATGTATAGTAGTAAAATGAAAAGAGCATCAAAAGTGCCAGTGAAAGGCCGTCTGAGGACCAGAGTCTGCTGCTCCTCAGTCTTAGTTAACTTTTTTTTGCAGCAAACTAATGCTTTCTCTGATTATAGCTCATCATATCAGGCAAATTTATATATTTATTGTTGCTTAATTCTTTGTATTAATTTTAAATGTTTTTAAATGTTAAATGGTTGTCTTTTTATTTGTAGTCAACCAGTTCAGTTATTTGCTTTATTCTTGCACACCTGTACACACACACGCACACACACACACACACACAGATTATTACTCAATCTTCCTAGCTGAAAAGCTATATGATTTTAGTATTGACATTTTTCTTGTGAAATTTTGCTTCATATAAAAAAAAATTGTTTAGTCCGGATATTCAAAACGATTAATACAGAATAAAAACGCCAGCAAGAAGTAATTCTGTTTGGCTCAGACAGGTGACAAAATAAATTATACTTAAAGTTATGTGTAAGCTGGAATCATTCAGCTGCTTGCCTTTTAAATTAGTTCTCTGTCTCCAACCTGAACCATGCATACTGGTTTCCCTAGTGTCTACTAATCTGTGCTAGACTCTTCAAAATACGTGTAACCAATTAATGTAGCCCTCTCCTGCCAACCTCATCACATTTGAATGCAGTGTTTCTTCCTTCCTTCTAATCTGGAAAAGTATCATTTTTCTAGTAGTGACATTATTTGTTAAAATGGGGCAAATGTCCATATTTACATGGTTTTTAGTACTTACAGAACCATACAACTAATTTTAAGGAGAAACAGCAATGCTAATAAAATTGAGATTACTGGTAAAGAGGCAAGTGTGGTATTCTAGAAAGAAAAAGAAAATGAGACTAACACATGTTGTATTTAAATCAGAGATAGAAACATAGAAAACTGCACTGCTAGCTATTATTAATATCATCATTGTCATAATCACAGAGCAATATAGCCCATTAATTTCATTAATAGTCAGGAAATAGTTTCCTATATTATCATGGAGTGTTTTACACACACACCTCTTTTTCCATACATCAAAATATGGAGGGCTGGGAAGGAACACTCTTCTCAAGAAATTACTTTACAAAAATTAGTTACCACAGGAGCATGATGTTTCAAACACTGTGACTGAAAGACCGAAATCTCATTTCTGACTTCTGCCATTGTTCCTTTTCCAGCTTATCATGGCCGCATTACACAGTTCAACCTTATTCCTTCTTCCTCTTAACATGATAGGTGGCTGCAGGAGCATTCCTAAAAGAATCAGAGACCTTGGTGCTGACATTACTGAGTTCCTCAATCAGGGCCAGCAACAACCCACCAACATATGTTTCATGCTGTATGCAAAATAAACTCCTTTACTTTGGCATCATAGTCAGGGTTTCTAAGTCATACGGCCAACAGCATTCCTGTGACACATTTATAGACTCTACATTGTTTTTGAGACTCACCAGAGGGCAACTGTCCTCAACACATGTGCTCACTTCTATCTTTTTCTGGGGTAAATCTAGCACTTTCTTTCCTTGTGTAAGGTAAACCCAGGCCAGATCCAGGAATGTTCCTCTCTAGTCTTCCCCATTTCATCTCCTTGCTCTCTAGTACTAAACTTGCTTCTATCTGTACATGTGGCAGGCCCTTCATTTCTTCCTCATGCATTTGAGCTGATCAGTGTGCAAGCTACTGACACTACTCAATGCCCCTAACAAAAATATCAAAAGATTTCCCTTAGTGTCACCCGTGAACAGGGGTCTTGATTTTCCCACTGGCCACTGACCCCAGGTTTCTCTTTTCTTTATCATGTTTATGATCTTGGCCAGTTTTCCAATCTCCAAACATTCTCCAAAAGCTTTATTGTCCAGCCAATCTACTCCTGCCTTTGAAAGTTTTGTTCTTGGCATAGACACAATAAAATTATAAAGGTGATGCCATTTGTGAACAATATCTCCAAGGAGTGTTTCTAAGTGTTATTCTATGTTATTGTTATTTAGAACATTGAATTGTTGACTTAAGAGATTGAGCACTAGCTCAGTGGTAGAGTATGTGCCTAGTATATGTGAGGTCCTGGGTTCAATCTATAGCACTAAAGAATAAAAAAATCTCTTAAGTAAACACAGCATTTATATTTAAATTGCCTATAAATTTAAGATGATACTTCTTCAGATCTAAAATCGCTTAACTATACTGTTAAAAAAGAAAAAACTGAAATTGATATTTTTTTCCTTCCTAAAATTACTCCATATTCTGGAATCATGTTTGTCTGTTTAATATTGTATGGGAAATCATAGTCATTTTAGTTAAACAATAAGATCTGCATAGGACTAGAAACAATTGTAGTTTGACACCAAGAGACGGATAAATTTTATTAACCTTAGAAAGCCAAGGGGAAAAAAAAAAGAAAGCCAAGGGATTAACTTGTGTTTGGGAGAAGCTATTTGGATAGAGACAGAGCCTGTAGGATTTTCTGCATCCCAAATCAATAATACAAACACTAGGAAGGCTGCTACAGGATATTCCAGCTGGCTGGTACCAGATGACGTGAAGTTGTAAGCCAAAGGAACAGCAAACAGTGCTAAGAACACTGTCATATGCCCCTCCTCCACACCTGGAAGACCTCAGCAGCTGAGGCGAACCTCGGCCGCCCCGCCCCCACACCCAGACATTTCAGCAGCTGAGGGGATACTTGGCCACCCCTACCCCACACTTAGGTGACCTCAGCAGTCCACAGGACCATCAGCAATACGTTCCACATCCTGCAGCACCTTGGTGGGTTGGTAGGACCTTAAAGACACACATGACAGACACTTCAGACTAGCAAGATTGAAAAGACCAAAATATTAACCCAAGAAGTGAAAATGACAAAACAAAAAAGCAAAATGCAATCTACCCAGCCCATCTGGAACAAGCACAGGAGACATCAAAATAGAGGACACTGAAAGTTATACACTTGAAATTTCTGAAAAGATAGCAAGTAAAATAAACAAACTCATGAGGCTATAGAGGAAATAAGATTAGAAATAATCTCTCAGGTAAAGAAAGAAAGAACAACCTTAATGAAGGAGTTACTCAACATAGCTAGAGAAGACATAGATAAAAAAGTGTAGGAACATGGGAAAATGATGGAAACCTTGAATGGACAATATAAGAAAAAAATAAAATGCATGAAACAGATTCAAAGAGATATCTAAGAAATTAAAACTTCCATTGGAAGCTGGCAAAACCACTTGAATGAAACTGAAGACAGACTTTCAACAGACCTTGATGACAACATTGATCACAAAAGGAAAGAACTCTTAAAAATAACAAGGGATCATGAAATAAAAATTCAACAGCTGCAAGGTGTTGCAAAGAAAAGCAATATAAACTTTGATAGGTGTTATTGAAAACGCAGGAGTCAGTGCAAATTAAATTTTAAAAATCTATTTGCAGAAGTAACAGCAAAATATTTCCCAATTATGGGAAAAGAATCTGATATACAGATAAGTAAGGCATACAGAACTCCAAACAGCCATAACCAAAATAAACCTGCACCCAGACATATAATAATCAAGACCCCAGAAGTTCAGCATAAAAATAGAACACTGAAAGCTGTTAGAGAAAAAAAACAGATCAACTATCAAGGAAAACCCATTAGAATCATGGTCAGCTTCTCAACACAAATCCTCAAGGCAAGACAAGCTTGGAGTAAAGTATTTCAAGCCCTGGAAGAAAACACCTTTCAACCCAGGTTGGTGTAATCTGCAAAACTATATTTGAAAATTAATGGAGAAGTAAGATACTTCTGTGACAAAGAACAACTGAAGAAATTCATATCCACCAAACTAATCCTACAAAGAGTACTGAAAGACAATCTGGATAGAGATAAAAATGACCAAAATTCCCAGACCAATAACAGATAGAAGCCACCAGGCAGGCAAGTAATTAAAAAAGGGGGGAAAGCAGAGAACCAACAACAGGAAAATAACATGACAAAGTTAAGCCAATACATATCAGTTAAAAGCATCAATGTAAATGGTCTCAAATCATCAATCAAAAGAAACAGATTGGCAGATTGGGTCAAAAAGCAAGATCCAACAATATTCTGTGTACAAGAAATGCATCTAACTCAAAAAGAAATGCAGAGACTGAAAGACAAAGAATAGAAAACAATATTCCATGTGAAAGAACCCAGAAAAAGTCAGGAATAACTATTCTGTTGCAGGCAATGTGAACTTCAAACCAAAAATAATCAAAAGACATAAAGATATTCACTACACACTTGTAAGGGGAAAAATTTAAAAGAAAGAGATGATAATCATCAATATATATTCACCAAAAACAGGATCACTCAACTATATAAGACAAATACTAATAGACATGAAAAATCAAATATGCAATAATACATTTATAACAGGGGACCCTAATGCCCCACTGTCACAAAGAAATAGATCAACTAGAAAAAAAGTCAGCAAAGAAATAACAGAACTGAATCAAGCCTGTGAACACATGGACTCCCTAGATGTTTACAGTGTTCCCCCAACAACATCAGAATATACATTCTTCTCAGCTGCACATGGAACATTCTCTAAAATGGACCATATAGTAGTCATTGTTATGGTTTGTGTCTGGGTGTCCCCTCAAGCCTCATACAGTCATGGAAGTGGTTGAATATAATATTTGTGATTAGTTCATTGTCTAGTGCTAAGATTGGAGGTGTAATTGCTGCACCTGCCAGAGACAGGGATCCAACATACAATAATGGAGAGGGAAGGAGGGGTGTTTTTCCCCTTTTTTTCCCTTTTCACTCTTGTTACTTGCAGCTACCATGAACAGCTTCCCCTTAGCCATACTACGCTGATTTGGAACTAGCTGAGTATGATCTGAAACCTCCAAAAACTGTAAGCTAAATAAACCTTTCATTCTTTCATTTTGGGCATCAGGTATTTTGTCCCAACAATGAGAAAAAAGTAACCAAGACACCCATAGAACATGCTTAAATAAATGCAAATGACTTGAAATTATTCCATGTATCATATCTGACCATAGAGCACTGAAATTGGAAATTAATGGTGAAAGAAACTGCAAAAACTACACAAACACATGTAAATTAAATAACACCCTCCTGAACAACTAATGGATCACAGATGAAATTAAAGAAGAAATTAAACAATAGCTACAATTAAATGAAAATGCAGATACAACATACCAGAACAATGAAATGCAATGAAATTGGTCCTAAGAGGGAAATATATAGCAATGAATTCTCATATCAGAAAAACAGAACAAGTGCAAATAAACAACCTACTGCTGCACCTCAATCTTCTAGAAAAAGAAGAGAGAGCAAGTCAACACCAAAGCTCATAAAAGGGTGGAAATTCTAAAGATCAGAGCACAAATTAATGCAATTGAGACTAAGAGAGTAATACAAAGAATTAATAAATTGAAGAGTTGGTTCTTTGAAAGAATAAACAAAATTGATAAAACCCCTAGCCAAACTTATCAAGAAAAGGAAAGAAGAAACTCAAATTCATGCAATGAGGAATGAAATGAATGTGATTACTACAGATTCTGTTGAAATTCAGAAGATCATCAACACCTACTTTGAAAGTCTTTACTCTTATAGGCTAGAAAACACAGAAGCAATGGACAGATTCCTAGAAACAGATGAATTATCAAAGCTGAATCAAGAAGATAAAAAATTTTGAATAATCCAATATCAGTTACTGACATTGAATATATAATTAAAAACTTGCCAACAAAGAAAAACCCAGGTTGCCAATATGCCTTAAACTCTTTAATGAAATTGAGAGGGAAGAAATTCTCATTAACTTATCCCTGGAGGTAAGTATTACTCTGATACCAAAACCAGAGAAAGACCCAAACAAAAAGGAGAACTATAGACCAGTCTCACTAACGAACACTGGTGCAAAAATTCTCAATAAAATCCTAGCAAACAGAACGCAACAAGCCATCAAGAAGATTGCACACTATGACTAAGCAGGATTCATCCTTGGAATGCAGGGATGCTTCAACATATGCAAATCAATAAAGATAATAAACCACATCAACAGAGTCAAAGAGAAAAATCATATGAACATCTCAATAGATGCAGAAAAAGCTTTTGACAAAATGCCCCATTCATTCATGATAAAAAAAAAACCTATGGAGAATCAGAATAAATGGTCTTTACCTCAATCAGATCAAAGCTCTATATGATAAACCAACAGCCAACATCTTACTAAATGGACAAAAACTAAAAGCTTTCACTCTAAAATCAGAAGCAAGATAAGGAGGTCTACTATTACTACTCTTACTCAATATAGTCCTGGAAATGTAGCCAGATCAATTAGATAAGAAAGAGAAATAAAAAGGAATAAGAATAGAAATGAAGAAGTTAAATTATCATTTTTTGCTGATGACATGATATTCTACATAGAAGGCCCCCAAAACTCCATCAAAATGCTACTAGAATTAATTAACAAATTCAGCAGCATAGCAAGATATAAAGTCAATACTCAAAAACTCAATAACATTCCCATACACAAACTCACTGAGAAATTATGATAGCATCTAAAAAAATGAAATATTTCAGGAATCAGTTTGGTAAAAGATCTGTACATTGAAAACTATATTACTCTAAAAAAGGAGATTGAAGATATCAGAAAATGGAAAGGTATCTTTTTCTCTTGATAGGATGAACAAACATTGTGAAAATGGTCATGTTCTAAAACTATTATACAGATGTAATGCAAACCCAATCAAAATACCATTAGCATACCTCACAAATCTAGAGAAAATATTCCTAAAATTCATCTGGAAACAGAAGAGACCCAGAATAGCAAAGGCAATTCTGGGCAACAAAGGCAAGGCAGGAGGCATCACAATCCCTGACTTGAAATTATACTACAAAGCTACTGTGATAAAATCAACATGGTACTGGCAAAAAGACAGACCTGAGGATCAGTGGAACAGGTTAGAAGATTCAGACACAACTACAAAGATGCTCAACCAACCTTAACTTTGACAAAGTGGTCAAACACGTTCACTGGAAGAAAGATAGCCTCTTTAATAAATGGTGCTGGAAAAACTGGCTTTACATATGCCAAAGATTAAAACTAGACCCATGTTTATCACCATGTACTAAACTAAATTCAAAATGGATCAAAGATCTAAATATTAAAACAGACACATTAAATTTACTGGAAAACAAGGTAGGAAAAATCTTGAAGATAGAGGGGTAGGCAAAGAATCCATGAACAAAGCACAAACTGCACAAAAAGTACTTCAAAGAATCAACAACTGGAATCTCATCTTATTGAAAAGATTTTGCACATAAAAAGAAATCAGCAACACAGTGAAAATAAAACCCACATAATGGAAAAAAATTTTAGCCAATGGTCTCTCAGATAAAGGACTTATATCTAGAATATATAAAGAATTGAAAAAACCTCAGACCCCCCAAATTCAAAGGCCCTATCCAAAAATGGGCATCTGAGATGAACACACACTTATCAGATGAAGAAATACAAATGGCAAATAAATACATGAAGAAATGTTCACCATCACTGGTCATTCAAGAAATGCAAATTAAAATAACATTGAGATTCCATCTCATTCCAGAATGAGTGGATGTCACCAAGAAATTAACCAGTAACAAATGTTGGTGGGACCCTGGGGGAAAAGAAATTCTTTTCCACTGTTGGTGAGAGTATAACTGGTACAAGCACTATGGAAATCAGTACAGAGATTCCTCAAAAAAACTAGGATTGGATGTCCCATTCAATCCAGCTAATCCCCTTCTGGGTATTTTATTAGAAGAATTGAAAACAGCATGCCACAGCAATATATGTATACCCAGGTTTATGGTAGCACAATTTGCAATAGCTAAATCTTAGAAACAGCCCAAATGCCTGTCAACTGAAGAATAGATAAAAAAGATACGGTATTTTTATATAATGGAGTATTACTCAGCTATGAAGAAGGATAAACTTGAGGCTGTTGTAGGTAAATAGATGCAACTTGAGACCATACTCATAAGTGAAATAAATCAGACTCTTATGTGTAAATACCATATTGTCTCCTTAGTATAAAAAAATAAAAAACAAAAAAAAAAGAGTAATAAGGTCCAAAATGTACAATTGATATTGTGAAAATGAAAGGGAAAGAAAGTACTCCAAAGGAAAGAACAACTGGGAAAGGAGAAAGGAGAAAAGGAAGAAGGGAAAAGATTTTATATACATAAGCATATATATATATATATATATATATATATATATATATATACAAGGTAGATAACTATACTACTAATCTCTGTAGTTTATCAAAAAGAATAGTTTGTGTTTTCACTGTTTGAATGTTTGATCATTTTTATGCCTACATCTTGTAATCTGAACCACTACTTTTAAGATAGCAACAAGCAATATATTAACTAGTGTTAATTTCCTACTATTTTTTAAATTGTGTATTTTATCCCTTTTGTGTTTTGTTTTGTTTGAAAAAAAAGGACACTCTCATACACACTAAGTGATATACAGGTGTAACAAATAATAATATCTGAGTAGCTCATCTGATGGGTGAAATTTGGACTGATCAGTCAGTGGAAGGAGCAATAGAGGCCTCCAGTTTGACATTTAACCCCACACAAGAAAGTCCCTAAAAAGTCTCTTGACAAGCATGAGGGAAAGGAGACTACCACCCCGTAACTCCCACCTTAGACTGAAAGCCTTCAGAAGCAATAGCAAAAAATTCAAGTTTGCCTGCTTCCAGATGACTGCTCCCTGAGGGGTTTTGTTTTTAATTTGTTTGTCTTGTTTTCGTTTTGTGACAATGGGAAATAAAACCAAGACCTTCACATGCAGCTATATCCCTAAGCATGTATGTATGTATGTATGTATGTATATTTTCAGACAGATTCTCACTTGCTAAATTGCCCACACTGGGCAGGAACATGTGGTTCTCCTGCTTCAGTCTCCCAGAGTGTTAGTATTATACTAATTTTCTTTCTTAGTTACCTATGTGTAGTACATGTTTACATCTCTTGTGTGGAGTTGGTAAATGTACACAACACATTTTAATTCCTTTCTTCATCCCCTCTCTCTCCCCCTCCTCCTTCCCACCATCTGTTAATCCCAATTCCCTCCTCATTTGAGAAAGCTCTCTCTCCTTACTTCCTATTATCTTTTTTTCTGCTCCTTATTTGTAATTTGGATTTCTCATATAAGAAAAATCATGCAATATTAAGCTTCTGTGTACGATTTATTTAAATTAATATTATGGCCTCAAGATGCATTCATTTTCCTACAAGGAACCATCATCTCCCTCTCTCCTTCAAAACAAATACCCACAGCTCATCTTCTGGTCACTGACCCCAAAACCTGTCTGCACAGCCTCCTAGTGGGTTAGGCTCCTGTAGATAGGGCAGGAAGCCCCAAGCTGTGACTTATGTGGGGTATCTGATACTCTCCTTCTGGATCTTTGACTTCCATTGCTCAAACTGCATCCTCATAATTTAGCATTAGCATCCATGTCACCTTACTACTTTGTGTTTGGCTTAAGTTAACAAAACTGGCTTGTGGATCTAACAAGGCCAGCACACTCAGCTCTATACTTACATTGACATCATATGCTCAACCTCAAAAGCAATTTTAAAAAAGTCATGCCTTTAGCCCTATTAACTAGTCCCACTAAATTATTAATCAGGATAAATGAATTTGTAAAATCAGATTTAACCCACCAAATCAGATTTTAAATGCCCTAGAGGAAATTTGCTTTTTTTTACCGAAATCATATAATGAAAAATTTGCAAAGCAAATAACTACCCTTCAATTGATTTTTAATGTAACTATCTTTCAACATATTAAATTTGCCTAAAGCAGGATACAAACATACTAAACTTTGCATAATACCGTATTATATTATTGTGGCAGAACTGCCTTCCTGTGTTTTGATTAGGCTAATACTAAAATTAGCTTATTTTCCTTGAATGCACTAAAACCAAAAGATTAGCATACAGTGGAGAAAACCAGGAGGCCACAAGATTAATCAAGAAACTATACCCACATCCAAAATTTCTATAAACTACAATTCTCACATAATAAACCAAGAGTCATTTTCTTCTGGTTTAACAGGCCCCTTCCTTGCAGACAAAGGGTAAAGACATTATGAAATAAGTAATATTATATTTAAAAGCATATAATACTAAAACTGAAAAAGATATATGAACATTTCATATTTATTCCATGTCCACTTAAATTGATTCCACAATTAAGTCACTTCATTCAAGGGCTTTCCATCAGGACAAGGGTTGGACAGAGCTCTCCACTGGCTGATCTGTGACCTCTCTTGCCATATCTGTAATGACACCCTGCCATCGTCATCCCTGGAATTGCGCTGACCCCACATACCAATACTCTAAACTCTACCCATCACTCAAATTAAGAGTGGCCAAGGAAGGCTGTTCTGGAATCAGTCTTGACTGATCTGCCTGTGGGAGCTTTGGAAACCAGAGCCCTTCCCCTATGCTAATCGTACCTCCTACTGAGGACAGGGTGCTTGGCCTTCTAACTCAGTTTCTCACCGAGACTTCCTATTCCATCACTGGGGTTTAACCTCTTCCCCAAACCCACTCATGTAATTAGGGGCCAAACCACTTTCCCAGCCCATTACAAAATTTCTGCTACTCAGTTACTGCCTGGGATGCTACCATAAACCAGAAAGTCCTCCAAGCACCATGAAGTTACCTCTTGATAGACTCAGTATCAGAATTGCTTCCCAAAGAGCTCCCACCATACTGAAAACTCATTCAAATATACCATGCTTCTTTCAACATTACAATTACAACTGCTACCAAAAAGTAACTTGTAGAAGTTATATGAAAATTCATGTAAAAAGACAGCCTCAGCTTCTTTTCCTAAGGCATGAAGGGTATCTCAAATAAATGATGCTTCCATGTTCCTGGGTGAGACTATTGAAAATATGATACTTTAGATTCTTTCCAAGTTACTGGTGCCTTATAGATTTAATCTGGGAAAATAAATTTAGAGTATGGAAAGCCAAAAAATTTACAAAAATGTTTTGGGGGAATCTGCACAACCGGATCTAAAACATACCATAAAGCCACATCATTTATAGAAAACACTATAAAGCTTTGCCCAGAAACACCAAGCATATCAACAGGAAAGGAAAGAACGCTAAGAGTTCCTAGTATATAAAGACTTACCAAATAATATACAAAGTATCACAAATGAGGAGGTAGTACTATATCATCACTGTTTTGGGCTCTTTGCTATTGTTACTTATTTGTCTTTTTTTTTCTTGTTTTTCTAGTAATCTCTTTTGTTTTGCTTTTCCCTATAATGTGGAAAGGATAGGTATACATGCCTAGAACTTCTCCTAAACAGTTTACAAGAATCAATTATATTAAGTATGATGAAATGAACAGCTACATTGAAGAAAAAAAGACATTATGGTATCCATTGATGATTCCATATCGTCTTGCTGTGTAATCCAGTAATGCTTTTATTCTTTGTTCAGAGTGGTTTTAGTCTGTTTCGTATTGCTTAATTTCAACATACATTAAGGTTTGGGCAGTTATTTTGAAGAGTACAAGAGACATTATGGTAGTCATTGTTGATTTTCCTCTTGTCTGGTTTTGAAGGCCTGTAATGCCTTCATCATTCTGTTCTGATCAGTTTAATACTACTTTATTTTGTATAATTCATTGTGTGTGAAGATATAGACAACTAGTTAGAGGAAAACAAGAGACATTATGGTACCACTGTAGATCTCCTGTTGTCTTGCTTTGAAATCTGTTTCACTTACATTGTTTTCTTCTGATCTGCTTTGTTCTGTTTGTTATGTTTAGTTTTACACTCTTTAAAATAAAATCTTTAAAAATGACTAGGTAGTGAAAAGAAAAGAAATTGACAATTTAAACCAGAAGCTCTATTCAGGAAAAAATTATTTGAGTTTTCATTTTGTAGCCTGTATGAAAATAAATACACATTCTGTATGTATGTTTTAAAAGAGATCACAAAATACAAGAAAATATATTAGGATATTGGTCTTAAAAGGGAAAACTTTTGAAACTGAAAAACAAGTAATCACAAAAGAAAAGGCTGACAGATTTTGCAGTAAAATAAAGGGAATAAAAGAACAAGATTATTCTCCTACTTATAAAAATTTTATTGTGAAACAATATACTGTTGCATGAGCAACAACTTCATATTTTCTCCATCTCTGGTTTGCATCCTCTTGTGATTGATTGCATTTTGTGTTCTTTGGTTCATCATGGCCCTTGCAGCAATAAGCTATACATAGATTTACATACAGATACTATATAGCCTAGGTGTGTGGTAGGTTGTATCATCTAGGTTTGTGTAAGAGCATTTTATGATGTTATCACCTAGCAATGCCTTTTTGAGGACATATCTCCCCTATTAGGGGTTCACGACTGTACTACGAAGCCTGCTGAAACACCTAACCTTTATTGACACCAGCCAACTAGAGAAGACGTTTTCTAATGAGCTACATTCAGGTGTGGAAGACTGAAAGTTGGATTCATCTAGGCTTTGGGTTTTGTCAAGTAGATGTGGGAGAATTTACATGGCATTAGAAGCAGTTTGTACTGTCAAAAGAGAGACTGAACCCACAGAACATAAACTCCAAGCAGTCTTAAAAATGAAGACAGAGACGGAGACAGACAAAAAGAAAATTACCCAGGTTCTGCTGAGCCAATTAAAACAAAGGTCAAGGTGTAGAGGAAGCTATGTTCAAAGAACAATTGTCTAAATGTAATTTTAGTGACACAGCTATGCGTGAGGACGAAATGTACAGTCTGGTCACAGAGGCAAGTAGATCAGCCACCTAAAGAGGAAGAGAGTTATGAGTGAGCCAAAGTCCTGAGAAATCTGTGTCATTTTTGTGTGGGTCAAAGACACCGAGCATATGACAAACCTGAGGATCCACCCAGAGATTGAAGCCAGGCACCAAAGTAGGACTCTCTCAGAATGGTCGGAGTACTGGCCCTTTTTGAACGAGGCGGGGCAAGAAAAAGAAACTGAATTGTCTTTAATTACTCCATTTACAAGATTTAGAAAGAGGAGATAAGAGAAGTTCTTGACTTATATTTTCTGGTTAATCCCATAAATACGAGTTTAATTTCACCAAGTAAAGTCAAGAAACATAATTCCCTGATAGTGACAGTACCACTCAGGTCATATAGTACCATGGCCTGAATTTTCAGAGATATATATTTCAACACTAATGAAATAGTGTCCATTCTAGAATGCTGATACCATAGTGAGAAAATGAACTCAGACGAGAACTACAAAAAACATAAAATGGAAAAAATCTTTTTGACTTATTTATTTCATTAGTTTAGAAAACTATTTCCAGATCATTAAAATTCTTTAAAATTCTAATCAAAACAAAAATAGTGAAAAAAATTGATCAATATCTGGGTAGCAGATAGGAACTACAACAAAATTGTAGACTGTTAAGATAAAATTGAATATTGTAGGGAAATTCAAATTACTTGTAGCCTTTCTTTGATTTCCTTGAAAGCAGTACAACCCATTGATTTTCTTGGAAAGGCATTCCTTTTCAATATATTGATTCTAAGAAGAAGATTTACTTGAAGCAGTAATGATCTAATATCAGTACAAAAATTATAGAGTCAGGCATGTAAAAGCAAAAGATAAAGTTCAGTTGGTCTTCATTCTTGTAATTAAATAATAATGAAATTAAATGACTAATATTTCATTTTAAAAGTTCAGATGACTAAGCTTTGAATACTCCAGTGTTTGATTCAAGGAAAAAGTTTTTCAAGGGTTCGGTTAAAGTAAAGCTTCTTAATATATAATGCATACGTGTTTTTCTGATTGTTACCTATGCTCCAAAAACTTGGAAAGAGACTACTAGGTTGATGGGAGAGAGAAAGAGACTAAGAAAACTATTACTGAATCATTGGTACTTAATTTATTCTACAAAGTGAAATTCCATTTGACTTGAGACCCTTTAATTTCCTAAAATTCAACAGTATATGTAATATCCACTTAGAAATGCAAAAGCGTAACTTTCAACATTTTCTACCTCTCTAGTAAGTTCAAGTCACTATCACCATTAACTAAATTGCTGCAGAAACAGGGATATTCACCAATAGATCTAGAAGGAGCAACTTTCTTACCAGGAAATAAATTTTTAATTAAATATATGTCTTCCATGCAGTTCCCTCTTTTAAACATGTGTTCGATACACAATGGAATATTACTTGGACTTTAAAAAGAAAGAAAATTAATTCTGCCATTTGTAGACACATGGATGGAAATGAATAATTTAGCCAGGCATTAAAACAAGTGTTGTATTTTCTCACTTATGTGTGGAATCTAAAACTTCCACACTCATAGAAACAGAGGATAGAATGAGGTTACTAAACAGAAGCTGATAGGAAGAATAGGGAGATGATGATCAAAACATACAGAGCTTTAGTTAAAAAAAGAGGAATAAATTTTGAGGTTTTGCTTACTTGTCTTTCCTGGGTTTTTGTTTTATTTTGTTTTGTTTTGTTCAAAGCAGATTGCACAGCATGATGACTATAGTTCATAATAACATACTATCCTTTCTAAAATCACTACCAGAGTAAATTTAAAATGTTCTCATCACAAAAAGTTGATAAGTATTTGAGATAACATATGTTAATTATTTTGATGTGTTTGTCCCACATTGTATTCACAAATCTTCGCATCACATTTTATCCAACAAATACATTCAACTGAAATCGATCAATTTACAATATTAATAAATAAATAATAAACTTGTGCTTGGGACTATTATTATTTTAAATGTAAAAATCATTTTTTGTTTATCTGCTTCTATATGTTATACATAGAATTTCAGACCACAATTTAAAACTACAAAAAAATTGAAACAAGAAGCAACAGCGTTTCCTGAGATCCGAGCCATGTTGGAACTTAGGGTGCTGAGCCAGCCAGTAACCAGCCTGCTGCCTACCCGGGCGGGCGCGGGCTTAGAATCAAACATACCATATCCTCCCCCCCGCAACAATCGGGATCCAGGGATCTGGGTATCTCTTGGGAGGTGACCATATGTGGTACAGCAAGTGGGGGGAGTTTCCTTCTACTATCTCTGAAGACAGATATTTTTATCGCCGTTTTACTTTGTCCTGATTAACGGTGTTGTTCTATTCAATATTCTGTTTTGATGTGTTCTATAATGTTGTGTATTTCTTTTGATTTTGATGTACCTAATAGAAGAACAACTATTTTAAAGATAACAAGATATACAATTGTGCCTATTATTGTCGTCCTGGTGACCTGCTGTGATGTTCTGTGCCAATTTCACTATACTGTCTCAATTGGCTTTATTCCATCCTATTTTGTTGTATATTACTACCTCCAAGTTAATGAAAATTAAATAAAAATGAAACAATAGAACATGAGAAAACAAGGTAACAAGATACCTCCTAAAACTCCCAACTCCATCAAAGCTGATCCATGTGACATGAATGACGAGAAACTCAAAAACAAAACAACAGAATTATATAAGATGATTAAAAAGGAAAAAGCAACAACCAAACAGATCAATAAGGTGCTGAGCAAGCTGAAACATGATATAACTAAACAGATAATGTACTTAAAAAGCAAAAGGAGGAAAAGAAAATGCGCTAAAGTATATAACAACATATATGTTTAAGTGTGTGGGATTGAGAACCATATTACCAAGTTTTTGTTGGATCGTTGAACAGAACTGTTTACAGCCTCACTGTTCACTTTGTATGCCTTAATTCTGTAACATGAACAACTATTTCTAAGAAGACGATATGTAATTTATCAAGTAGTGATTTCTTAATGTTTTTTTTGAAATTCTGTATTATTTCTACCCTTTTTTCTGTTTTGCTTTTTTTCCTCTTTAAATAAAATTTTTTAAAAACTACAAAAAAGTCTAAACAACACAATAATAAAGTCAACTTTTGGTAGTGATGTTTGAAATGAGTTTAAATTTAAAAATTATAAGTAATAAATTACCTGAAATAGTGACAGTAAAAGAGGAAACACATACATACACACAAAGAAGTTTTAATTTTTGTCTTCCAAATTTCCAAGTGATACAGATGCCACAGATCAGTTTATTTGTGATTAGGCCAATAATTTTTTACATTGAAATCTTTGGAGAGGAATGTGCATTTGAAATAGGCATTCTTTTTCTATTAGCTTCAAAAATTGAGGGTGGGGGGCTGAGGCAGAAAATCAACCAAATGGCTTATATAAATTTTTGGTAGGTCAAAATATACTAAAAAAGGGATTGTGTGTGTACAACAAGAAAAAATTATATAAATATATAATATAATAGATATTATATATATATACTCATCTCATGCCTCAAGAATTAGATGCTTTTAAATTTTTCCTCAAAGGTGATTCCCTTATTTTAAAATGAGAAAGCTAAGCCCAGGAACAGCTAAATTATGACCTGAGTTCTTTAATCTCTGTCTTCATTTGACAACCTAATCTCTGAGACTAAGTCTAGAAACCTGGCTGAACAAAATATTTTGTGAACTAATCTCAAAATTAATCAAAAGAAAATAACAAAACTTATCAAGCTGAGAAATTTTTTTAGAACACCAAAGTAAAATCTTGCAAACATTTGATTAAACAACAGTCACTGCAGATAAATTTAGTGATCATGCTTTGACCAGGAAATCTTTTTCTTGTAAGATGTGTGAGAAGAGATACACAGCAATAAGCATTTGTTTGTCCTAAGGTAACTGTGTAGGAAAGGTTTACCTACCTCTATGCTTGATAGAAGCATAAATTTAAGCTAGATTGCTCCTTCTATAGATAATCTACTTACTGTAGTTTCTTTGTCCTGTTCTTCCAAGTTTTTGCTCTAAGAAGAAATTCATCATGCCCAGAGAAAATTTGTCATAAAACTGATGCATACTTGGAAAGTGTGAACCAGACTTGGCATTTTTTCCTTTAGAATTAGTCATTCCAGAAAACCCTGTTCATTAAAACATGCCCTAAATATCAAAGGATTTGTTGCACCAAGAAACTTTTTAGATTCGTGAGGAAATCACAGTAGAAAATAATTAGAGTTTAAATCAAGAGAAGGACTATAAAGGATTAGCCATGGTGCTGGAAACCAAAGAAGATGACTAAATAAATTATCAGTAAAAGCAACTCACAAGCAAGTTTTTACTTTAATGGAAATTCCTGAGACAATGGCATACTCAGTTACATTCTTGATTAAAGTAACAGTTTCTCTGCATGTCAAAAAAAATAATCAAACAATTTTGCCATTAAGCATTCTATAGGAAGTAGCAATATATTGTTTTAATATAAGAACTGTATTAGGTTTTTCAACAACATTATAAGAAGAATCACAAAAAATAAGAAGTTGTCATATTCACTTTAAAACTATGCTGCTCAACAATTGTCAGACTCCTTAACTTAGCTTTGTTCTTGCATGATCAAGCATTTAACCTTGTCTGGCTTCCTTCAACAAAACCATTGAAAAGATGATACCAATGGCCAGGAAGCATTTTCCTTGTGGCAATAGGAACTGAACACAAAGGCTCGTGAATGCTCTACCACGAAGAATAGCTTCAGCCCTCCTCATGCCTGAGACAGGATCTTGCACAAATTGTAAACACTGACCTTAAACATGAGATCCCTCTGCCTCAGCCTTCTAAATAGCTGGGATTAAAAATATGTACCACCACTCATGACCCAAGAACTGTTCTTTAGAAATGTAAAATTTGGGTGTCAAATCTTAGGCAGAACATGTGCTTCCCTACACAACTAGAAATCTGTTATCAAAGGAGTAGAATTAGTCTTCTGCATCAGTGCTTACCCTTTTTCCAAGTCCAGAACAAGGCTCCTTAGACTAAAGTCACTTAAAAGAGAGGTTCAGGATAATGTGCAAATGCAGGCCTCTTTGGTGGAACAGGACTGCTTTCCTTAAGGGAGACATCAACTTTAGAATTATATTAAAATATGGATTTAGAATCTGAATATTAAAAAATCAGAATTTTTTCTTTAATGTACATTTTAACTGAATTTTTCAGGAGATATTGCTGGAATATCACCTATGAGTTTCTTATAAAACCAGATAAAATCTGAAAATATTTCTGGTACAACTAGTTTGTGGTTTGTACAGTTCTTGCATTTGTATGAGACTTTACACTTTTTAAAGTGCTTTTATGTATATGAATTCCTCTGCTGAACACACATTTTATAAGTAAGAAAGATAGCCCTTTAACTCTTCATTTTGCTAGTCAAGGAATTGTGACTTGGAAAAGCAAAAGAAATTTATTCATAAGTTATAGATAGCTATGCCAAGCTTAAAATCAAAATAATATTAATATGAGAAGAAAATTTATGACTTTTTATGTACCATGGTCTATTCTTCACAATAAAGTTACAGTTAAATGAGTTATTGCTAGTTATTTTTATCATTCTGCATAGTCCTAATATTGGTTGTGGTTGGATGGATAGATACATAGAAAAGCTATTAGGTTTGTTAAAGTCACATGTGCTAAGCAACTGGATATTGGATAAGAGAAAATTCTTACACATCTTTAATAACTGACTGCCTCTCAGGAATACACTGAATTAAATCCAATTATTCAGACCCTTCTAAATTTTAAAATATATAATTCAAGCATCAGAGATTTCTAGGAATTATTTAAGCTAAGATACCCTGCATTACATCTGTATTAATATTTCTTATTTTAAAAATTCGGCCTAAACCATTCCTAAAACTGTACGTGTCTGGCTACACACATGTATGCACACACACTCCTTCTTGCAATATTCATCACAATTTGCAGCCTTGCCTTTTGGCTGTCCAGATGGCCCACTGGTTCCCTTCAAACTGAGCTCCAAGACTCCTCTTTTCTAATAGCTGGATGCCAGCAGGAGCTGCCTGTGGCAGCTGCTGCTCCATGGTCAACTGCAAGGACCCTGGATGGGGTGTGTTTCAGCACAGTCTTCAAGCGCCTTCTCTGCCTACCTTGCTCAGTCATGGCCAGTCCTCGCTTATCTATGCGTTTCATTAATAATTGAAAATATCATCATCATCAAAGGAAAATGATTTAAAAATGACAGAAATTATGCTACGTAAGACCTATGGCCTCAGGTTTTGTTTGTTGTTTTTAGGGCGACAGGGTGAGGATGTCTGATGGCAGAAACTAAAGTTGCCGGAGAATTTTGTTATCAAGATAAATTGTTCATTTCTGATTATTCTTCCATTCATTTATTCAATGATTTTAATAAATAATTTATAATACATGACTTCAGCTAAGTGGCTGGGAATACAGTAGAGTTGGAAGGATACAAAGCATGAGAGGAAAGAAGAAAGGGTGGAAGGGAAGGAGGAGTAGAAGGGGACATACAAGTCATTATCTTTAAGTAATATCAGCTGAGACTTCCAGCTACCTCACTAAAAACACATGCTCTGTTCTCTGAGGCTCTGTGCTTCTGCGTCCCAAGCCTCTTCCCTTCAAAGCCCATCACTGGTACCACGCCACTCTCTCTTCCTTCCTGGTTAGTGTGACTCCAGCCTCATCCTGATGTCCAGTGCTGCCTGCTGGAAACCTCCGCTAAACCCACTGCCGGCACAGGTACGGCTCTTCACTGTGCCATGCGCGTCCGTCTGTCATCACATTCCATTTTAATTACTTTATATTAGACTTATTCTGTTTCATTTTAGCTACATTTAAGACATATTTTAAGTAACATATTTTAAATATACATACATTATACAAAATGTTATCCATGAGCCTTATTTAATTCTATTTAATAAATATATTGCTTTTCTTTTGTATCCATTTTTTATTCTACGTACAAGACTTGATGTTTACCCTGCTGGGTTTCAGTCTTGTTTTGAGCCAATTTCTTTCTATTTTCCTATGGGTTTTTTTGAACAGTAATGTTTACTCTGTGCCTTTGTATATTGGAAGTGTGTAACTTTCTTTTTGATTTTTCCAGGGGCTTGCAGCTGAGAGTTTGCCTTGAATTTCAGTGGAGACTTTGGACTTGAATTTTCCAGCCATGCTAACACTATGGACTTTACTGACTCGGTGATGGGTTACATATATTTTGCATAAGATGGACGTGAGCCTTTTGGGGCCTGTCTTAGTTACTTTTCTAATTCCTGAGGCAAAATATGCAATGCCCGAAGTTAAAGGAGGAGAGGTTTATTTAGCTCATAGTTTGTAGAGGTTTCAGTTCATAATCAGCTGGCTCTAAGGCAAAAGAGAATAGTTCACAGCAGACAAAAATGCAGCAAAGCAACAAGAGACCTTAACAGCATCTTTCTGCCCCTCATATATTAGATCTAGGCTGCCTGGATTAGGGTAGTACCAAAGTAATCAGTGGTCTGATTAAGGAATGACACAATTTAATGCCAGCATTACACACTCTAGATTCAACCACTTCTGAAAAAGTCCCACCTATAACCACGTGAGGTTTTGTGGGGACATTTAGACCCAAACCATAACAGAGCAGGTAGTGGAATGTAGAGGTTTTAGATCTAAAATGTCCCTTGTGTTTACAGATGGGACCTGGTCAAAGAGAATCAGTCAATGAGAAAATGACTGGGAAAGTGTATTCTGGTCCCCAGGACCTTCCTTCTCTCCCTGCTTGCTGGCTGCCAGGAGAAGAGCAACTTCCCTCCACCATGCCCTTCCACCTTGTCATTTCTGCCTTGAATCATGCTATGAACTGAACCTTCTGAAACTGTCAACCAAATGAATGTCTCCTCCTCTAAATTGAGGGTGTCTGGTATTTTGTCCCAAAAACAGGAAAGCTGACTACTACATTTCCTGTCTTTACTATTCTCTAGTACCTAGAATTTGACTCATAAGCTAGTCTTTTTGTCTATTCTCTACCTTGTGTCTTCTACTCACTTGCAGTTTCTGTTTTTCAATCTTCCTCATCATTTCTGCTACTTCATGACTTTAGTTTGTTAAGACTCGCATGGTATAACACTAGTGCATGGCTTTTCTCTGCAATTTTTTAGCTTTAAACTGGGTGTTGTGGTGCACACCTATAATCCCAGTACTTGGAAGGTTGAAGTAGGAGGATCACCGTGAGTTCAAGGCCAGCCTGCACTACATAGCAAGACCTTGTCTCAAAAAAAAAAGGAAAGAAAGAAATCTAGCTTTTGCTCACATGGTTGGCCTCCTCCTTGATAATTCACAAATGATATTATCAAGAAAGAAGAGAGAGAACTGGGTTAGTACAGCTCCTCTTTTAGACCATATGGTACAGCCCTCTGGGCAGCCTATGAATTGACTGCCCCAGGGATCCATCTCTGGGACAATGGACTGCAATTAAAGATGAAAGTCATAGAGGCCAAGCATGGCCATCTGAGACTGTTTCTTTATGGAGAACTGTAAAAAGTGTCCCTCGTGAGTATAATATGACATATACACCAGACAGTAAAATTGTACTGGCAGAAAAGGAAGCAGCCTCGAGGCAAGGACCAACACAGAGCTCTCGGCCCACCCATGTCGAGGGAGAAATTGTACTCTCAGTGGCTGTAGTATATCTCTTCTGATCCATATTTAGTCACTCACAGGGAGTGTTCTGAAAGTTCTGTTGGTTACAATAAAAATAGGGATTGAGACAGAAGGTGATGGGCAACATCGGTAATGTTAATACAAATTCTAATCACAATATTGACAACATTCATGATATTACACTGAGCCTTAGTGGTTTATTTTCCTATTATTAAATTGAAGAGCCTACAAAAAAATACCTATGTGCAGAGGTATAGTGTTTGTCCAAATTCTGGTGACATTTTCAACTACACCATAGACTAACTGGCTCACTTGGAATTAGGCTTCCTGAAACTTTATATAAGAAGGACCTATGTGATCACTCTGAGTTTAGGAAATATTGCTATACAGAATAATATGGTGGAATTCAGGACTCTGCCATAAGAATCACTTGAACCCAAGTGATCGCTTTCCTTTGCTTGTTTAGTCAATAGTATTATAAATCACATGCTTTTCCTTTTTTAACCTTCTCATAATGAGAAAGCATCTGTCTATATATAATAATTATAGATTTCAGGGATACTTATTTTAATTTTTTCTTTATATTATTTGTAAACTAAGTTCTTCTAAACTATCAGATTGGAAACTAGGTAGTCAAATATAATGGACTATTATATACTCACACCTTATTTTCCTTTGTGATAGCTCCAGTTTATGTTGTTGTAGCAATTAATAGCTATTAATGAGCTGGACATAGTGGTATATGCCCATAATCCCAACACTTGGGAGGATAAGGAAGAAGGATCCCAAGTTTATTCCCAGCCTGAACAATTTACTAGTTTAGTGAGACCTTGTCTCAAATTTTAAAATAAAATAAAATGGCTGGGAGTGTAGCTCAGCATAAAGACCTAGGGTTCAGTTTCCAGTGCTGAGGGGAGCAAAAAAAAAAAATTAATGACATAGTTACCTACCCATAATGCTCCTTTATAAATCTGTCTCAAAATAGCAAGGGCAAGATGTGTTGTTTTTCCCCTGCTGGTGGTTTTAGTGCTACTTTCCATCTGGCAAATGTCATCTTGGATGGAAGACATTACATCACCAAGTTGGCACTACCGACCACTTTCAAAACTACTTCATATTGGTGTCTTTTTATAACCTCTCTATACTTCTCAAATTCAATTCTTGTATCAGTTTTACTTAGTACCATCTTCTTCCTATCTTTCACTCTTTAAGAGTTTGTTTCTTTTGACTTTCTATTTTCTTATCCCTATTGTCTGTTTTTCTGTGTTTATTGTAATGTTTATTGTAATGCCTTCTAGTTGTGGTTTCCTTTCTCCCTGTGTTCAATTTGTCTGTCATCTTTTAAATGAATATTTTTGAATAAATGATAGCATTTCACAATCATCTTCTGGTAGAATAAGCAATGTCTGATACCTAACCTTTTTATTCTATTTCGAATATAGTACACTGAACTTTAGTCTGATAGGTGAAAATTCCTAGTGCCTTTTTTTTTGGTAGTTCATGTTTATGATATACAACATGTCTGAAAAAGACTGGTCTCCTGATAAATGCTTACCAAGGCTGGGGGCCAGGGATGGCTTGCTGATTTCTGTGCTGTAAGCTAACATACCTAGACCAGTTTGCAAAATTTGTAAAAATTTAACAATTTGTCTGTGATGAGCCAAAGTTCTAAAGAACAAATCACATAAAAAATAACTATTTGGGGTCCTAGGATATAGCTCTGCAGTAAAGCGATGATCTAGCATGTGTGAAGCCTTCAGTTCCATCTCCAGTACTGCAAAAGATTAAAAGTAATAAGCAAATAAATATTTTAATTATTGAAATGTCAGTCTACTTTAAAAGAGAAATAAGCTTATAGCCAAAAATAATATATAAGATTCTATTGGGTAACTGAAAATTTTAATAGGAGCTATTTCAGATACATAAACATGCCAGTGAAGTGAACTTGGCAGGAATAGACTGTGTCTACCCCACAAAGAATAATTCCAACCCCATTATTATGCAAGAGTAGAATTCCAGGCTCCATGACTGCCACACTAATGCAAACCCATGGACCCAAGAAAACTTTCATGAGCTGGAACTTAGCCTCAGGGCAGAAAACAAAATAAGTCAAACACGCTCAGAGCCACAGATCAATTCACTAGCTATCCTTTGGTATTCAGTGGAAATTATAAAGATTGCCTTTACACTGTTCTGAGACATTGCAGACAGCCTAAAGGTTACATTGGGATTGGTGATTTTTCACATTCAAAGCCAATTTGTATCCTTGTTTAGTGTCAGTGACTTAATGTAAAATAGAGACTAAAGTGGATAAAGTCCTTTGGGGAATAGTTTAAGTACAACTCACATCTATTCAAATGCTTTCATCAACAAGAAATTTTACACTAGCTAAAAATACCCAATAAAGGGCAAAGTAAATATTTTCTAGATAATGTTCTATAGCCAACATGTTATCTCCAAACCTGAAATATATGAGCTGAGGAAACAAACGTAAAGGCTGACAATTTACTGACCTCAATTTATTAAAATAATCACAGCCATCTTCAGACATCTCAGTCATATACTGTATGGTTTTGTTTTGTTTTGTTTATCTGTATGTTAAAATGCAGTATATATACTTCATAGAATGCTATTTAGCCTGAAGAAAAAAAGAGAAAACTTTACCATTTGTGACAACATGGACATCATGGAGGACATTACATAAATGAAACAAACCAGGCACAGAAAGACAAATTCCACGTGACCTCCCACATGTGTGGAATCTAAAATCTTTGAACTAGTAGAAGTAGAGACGTTGTGGTCATCAGACCCTGATCATGGTGAAATGGTAAAAGATTTCAAGTAGTTGATGGAATAGATTCAACAGACCTATTATATAACATCATGACTATATTAATAGCAAGGTATTTACACTTGAAAATCACTTGGAGAGTAGATTTTAAGTGTTCTTTCTCCAAAATAAGTGTGAAAGGTAACACTCTTAATTAGATTGATTTAACCTTTCACAAAATGTATTTTAAAGCATCTTATCAAATATGATAAATGTATATAATTTTATCAATTAAAAACTAAATTAATTGAAATTTTAAAAAGTAAAAACCCTTTTGCTAATATACTATATTCAAGTAGATACTAGATTAAAAATAAAATAGAACTTGGTTATACACATATGTTGATGCATCATTCTTAGAAATAGCTCATCGTGATTAAGTTAGACACTATGTTAAAAGCTTCAGATGAATTAATCTATTTAGAATCCTAGCAGGTAGATACATGATTTGGAGACTAAAATTTGGGTCAGTTTCTTACACAGTCATACATCTTAAAAGTGACAAATCTGACTTGGAGTCCAAGCATGACCCAGAGCATCTGTATTCAGCAAAGTGCTTCCCTATCCAGAACCTTAAAATTATGTAATACCTTGGCCTACTCATTCCACTGCTGCAAACCTATCTCCAAATAATGTCATAAGCAAACACAATTATGGCAGGAAAATTGAAACAATGTGAAGTTTAGCAATTATAGAATATTAAATGACCTGTTTATACAATAAAATATTTTATTCTAAGAACTCTATTCAAAGAGAGATTTTATGAGATAAGAACGTCACTATATGATACCAAAGAACAAGGCAGATAATAAAACGGACTATACACTTTCACCATGCAACCACAAAGTCAGAAGGGGAAAAGAGCTAAATGAAAACACACCAATATACTATCTCTAATTTTCTGAGATTAGGATAGATATAATTTCTACTTTTCCTTCTGCTTGTTTCCATTTTTAGTGTCTTAGATGAATAAATATCATTTTTGTAATGATATGAATTATTTTAAATTTAACAAAAGCATTTGCTTACACTTAAATATCTATAAACACTATTTCTCAGTGCTGCTTCCCATGAAAGAAATTTTGGAAGGGTCAAAGAGAAGTACTAAAAGGATCACAGGAATAAGTAATAAACTAACAGTATCAGACAAAGGAGTTATTTTTAAATTCTAAAATACATGAAGAATGTCACTTTGGCACCACTCTGGTCAGGGAGAGAAGAGATAAAGTTCCCAGCTAGAACAAGGTAAAGGCCCAGGCCAAATCTCTCTTAGCCGAGACTTTGGTCACCTTCCACTTCTACTCCACTCCCCCATAGGTTTTTTTTTTTTTTTCTCCATAACCCAGTCTTTTGCCTCTAATTTCCTCCCCAAACTCCACAAAAATTACTCGCAATACTGCCATCAGTATTCTCTCTGTTGTCAAATACAGTAGTCACGTTTGCTCTTTCTTTCACATGAATGATCTCCTAGCTACAGCTGATTCTTTGAATATCTGTTCCCTTGAATCTTGCAACATGCTAGGAGATGGATATGCTGTTGGTTGCATCTATGATAGGCATACCCTTGAGCACACAAGCTTGACACCTAATCTCTTGCTAACACAGTGCCAATTAATTTCAGGTGTGGGGCAGCAGTGTGCTCAGAGGAAGGCGGTCTCTCCCCACTGTAGGTTGATCCAAACCAATCCAGGAAGTCTCCTTCCCCCTAGCTGTAATTCATTCAGAATTTGTTTCATATACACGATTTCTGACCAGTGTCACCCATGAGTAAGTTGCTCTTAATACTCATTCCTGCTTTTGAACTCAGGTTTTAATGTTCAGCTCTGTAAGAGTTTTTGTGTGATGAAGGGTGGAAAGCCAAGAGAATCACCAAAAGCTAATGCAGATATCTGACATGGAGGAAATGACGAATTGACAAACCCTAGAAGTACTTCCCACAGACTTCCTGTATGTGGGATAGTGTGCTCTACTAACAGTGAAGGCACTCTTAGTCAGAGGTTCAGCTCCTACCGGGTATGGTAGAGCATGCCTGTGATCCCAAAACTCAGGAGGCTAAGGCAAGAGGATCACCATGAGTTCAAAACCAAGGCGAACTACATAGCAAGAACCTGTCTAGAAAAAAAACCTGCAGTTCCTTACAACAAAAGATATTTTAGCTGATATTAATATGTTCTTTCCTGCTGGTTTTCCTTCCACATCCACCAGAGCCAGGAGAAGAGGGTGTGGCTGGCTAGTTTGGCAAGTGGGTGTGACTTGTCAATCAAAGACATCTAGAACACAGATGTTGGGAAAAACAGTTCCCAAATCCTTCACCTGGGATCAACCAGAAAGCGCTAACTTCCACGCTGTCATAAGACCAAGCAAGTTTTTGATAGCACAGCTGAGGTCTGACATCAGCCTGAGGAACGGAGGATACAAAAGATCTGAGCTACTAACGTATGGCCACTGTGCTCTTTCTTTCTCAGTGGCCTGCTCTTTAGTCTGCAATGCAATGCAGTCTTCTTTTCCTACCTTTAATTAATAAATGTAAAACCTGGCTACCTCTATTTGTTTGTCTTGCCCAATTCTTTGTTTACAACAGCAAGAACCTGAAAAACATCTCTAGAAGAAGCCCACAGCACCCTAGAAACTCGGTGACATACCTGTTCTTTAGACTCTTTCCTGAATTCTATCCAGGCTTTGCATGGTAGTATTCTGGAGTTTCATCTTTGGCTTTCTTCTTTTAGTCTAGTCACCCTGTGTTTTCTCCCTTCCATTAGGATGATTTCAACTATACATTCTTACTTATTGGTGAATATAAATATTTATTGAGAGCCTGTTATGAGCCAAACCCTATTCCATGTATTGAGACTATGTCTATGTATACTGATAAATAAGACTGCTGAGTCCTTAAAGAATGGTTATACACACACAGGGATGCCTTTCCATGTCTTTAGTTTTTCAGGTATTCTCTTTTGTGAATGTGTTCAGTTATTGCCTGTTTTCCTATTTGTCTTTTCAATGTGGAGTCATAGGAGTTCTTTATTTTAGACACTACTTTTTTTGCCAGTCTTTGCTTTCAATGGTATTCAGTAGTGTCTCTTAAGGATTTTGCAAAACCAGTAAAGTTATCTAGATCCAGAGTGTTCTTTGTAAAAGAATTGTTTCATCTTAAGCCAGTGTTAAGGAATCATATTCTTCTAGAAGTATAACTATATTTTCAACTATATTCTCAAAGCTTGCTTGAATTAAGGCTAAAATTTTCTTCTGTGTACAACTTTGGTTGCATGACACAAGTTTTTAAATATGCAGTTTCTTTCTTTAGGTGTGCTTTCTCATTGCTATTGATTTGTTCTTTGATCCACAGGTTATTTAAACCTTTCTCAATTTTCACATATATTGATTTTTATGTTGTTATCATTTTGTGAATGATTTCCAACTTAATTACATTTGTGGTCATAAAATATTTTCTACTTTATATTAATAGTTTAATTTTGTTAATCTTCCATTTTGACACAAGATATGTCACTTTGTATAAACTACCCATTTTTTCACAAAAAAGAAATACATCTTTCTCAGTTCCTGGTTGTTCTGTATGTGATCACTAGGTAAAATTTGTTAATGTATTGTTCAAATTTTCTCTCTCTTTATTGACTTTGTTGTTAGTTGCTAAAAAAGATGTGTTAAAATCTTTCATTATGATTATAAATTTGTCTATTTTTCTTTATACTTTACTTTGTATCTTTCCTTTTATATTATAAAATGTTATCACTTTTGCTTTGCACATTTTGAAACTGCATTACTAGGTATACACCAAAATTTTAAATTAACACACCATGCCTCAACAAAGATATTTTATCTCTAGAAATTTTTTTGTCCCTAAAGTCTATTTTTTAACAAGTTAATAAAGTGGCACCATTTTCTTTTGGAAAGAATTTGTCTGCTTTATCTTTTTCCACCCTTTTAATATCAAAGCTTATCATTCCCACTGCTTTTTAAATGATTCTATGATATTACTATCATTGCAATGCTCTAATTATAGTTTGTTTCCTAAATAAGATTATTCACTTCTCAAGAGAAACAGAAAACAGAACTGACATTTCTGTAATTATGGTGTATGGTTTTGAATATGATTGGTTTTCTATGGTAAGCCCTGTTCTTTCTCTAAAGACCAGTTCTTGTTTTTACTGAATTCATGGACTTTTCTGGAAAAATTTATCTATGTGGGTGGATGGCAGAGCCAAAAGAGGGAAGATACATCCAGGAGAGGAGGTGGCAGTGGGTAAGCAGTGCTAGATGAAGTGTGGCTGTGGCATATTCGGACATCTACAAGGAACAAGCAGGTAATTAATCTGGGGGGGGGTCTTTTTAATTAGTGCAATCAGGTAATTTAATCAGTTATCAAATCAGAAGTAAACTATGGCAATTACTTGCCTTTCTAGAAGCACCTAATTATCATTGACCAAGAGTTACCTTGTTAGAATGTTGCCAAATCTTTTTTAGAAAAACATCCAAAACTGGATTTAGGTAGGAAACCAATTACATTTGAATTTTCATAGCTAATTCTTTTTTAAATTCCATGCAAGTGAAATAAATCATCTTTGTTGCCTACATTCACAAGTGTTCTACTCCACTTGCAAATTCTAGAAGGGAACTTGGGCAGCTCTTAGAAAAAGAGAACAATTGGAGAAAGTCCTTTTTTATCCCTGCTTATTCTGCTAAATGCAATAACCTACTCCTTTTTACAAAGGGAAAGTCCTCCTGAGAACCATAAACTTAATTCACAGCCTAGCTCTCAGGTAATGGGTCTTTGAGATCCTTGGCCTTGTTGACTGCCACAAACAGCATGATTATCTGGTTCTCTGGAGGCAGAAAGAAAAAACTAGTAGGGAGTAGAAGTGGGACACACAAGTGAAGTTATACTAAAAAGTTGCTGCTGAGCTTAAGATCAATGCTGCCAGTGGCTGAGTTCATATCCACAGCCCTAGGACAGGTGATTGTGCCCCAGAGGTTCTGCCAGCCCCAGTTCTCCACACCCAGTTTCCGCATCTCAATTAAGGGAGCCAAGTCTGAAGAGGGGTGGAGACTGCCCAGGTGAGTCCCGGTACCCTGGGGAAAGTTGGAGACCTATGCTCCCTGCGTTTGAGTTTCTGGGGAGCTGCTGGGACGCTGGACTGGGTCCAGCAGATTGCAGGGCCTCAGTCAACCACGCCCAGCAGCCTTGTTTCAGTCCAGGAGGCAGAAACCTTGCAGGAGGACTCTGGGCTCAATTGGGGTGGCTTGGGGAGAGCTTAAGATCAGCACTGCCAGTGGCTGAGTTCATATCCACACCCCTAGGACAGGAGATTGTGCCCCGGGGATTTCTCTGGCCCCAGTTCTCCACACCCTGCTTCCGCCTCTCAGTTTAGGGAGCCAAGTGCCTGCAGAGGAGCTGAGACTGCTCCAGTAGCTGAGGGTGCAGGAGGGGATTCACCACAAACCCAGAGGAAGCTTTGGAACACCACTCAAACCAAGGAAATAAAGAAAAATGACAAAAGGAAAGACCAAAAGGCAAACTCAAATCTCCAGCCCATCCCAAGAGAGCCTGGGAGCCATGTACATAGAAGAAAATAGAAGCCATACACCTGAAATGACTGAAATGATATCAACTGAAATAAAGAAGCAACTAGGGGAAGCTATGGAGAAATTCAAATTAGAAATAATTGCCCAGGTAAAAGAAGAAATGATAAAAGTAATGAAAGAAATAGTGAACACATCTAGTGAAGACACCGCTAAAAAATTAGAGGAACAAAGCAAACAGATAGAATCTCTGAATGAACACTATAAGAAACAAACAGAATACATAAAGCAGATTCAAAGAGATATTGAAAGTTGTAAAAACCGCCTCAATGAAAGTGAAGATAGAATTTCAGGTGTCAAAGATAAGATCGAAGCCAGTGAACAGGAAAGGAAAGATCTTTTAAAAATAACAAAGAATCAGGAAATGACAATTCAACAGCTGCAAGGTGATGCAAAGAAAAAGAACATAAGATTAATAGGGATAAATAAAAAAGAAGAGGACAGCCCAAATGATATCAAGAGGATATTTACAGAAGTAATAGCTGAAAACTTCCCAAACATGAGAATGGAAACTGACATTTGGGTTAATGAAGCATATAGAACTCCAAATAGCCATAACCAAAATAAAACTACACCCAGACACGTAATAATCACCATCCCAGAAATCCACCATGAGAACAGAATACTAAAAGCTGTTAGAGAGAAAAGACAGATCACCTATGAAGGAAAACCTATCAGAATCACAGCAGACTTCTCAACACAAACAATGACGTCAAGAAGAGCATGGAGTGAAGTATTTCAGATCCTAAAGGAAAAAGTTGCTACCAAAATAAAATTCAAAACTTGTCTAAGGCACCTGTTGACCGCACGACTCCAGCATCCAAATTTATATTAATCACACTAATCTCAGCCAAGGTTAGTCCAGTCAAGAAACCAACCCAGCTCCATCTTTCTTCATTCAGTGTGGGTCCATCCCCCACTGAGAAAAAATACGGAAAAAAGAAGGAAGTAAATTTAAAAAACGCCAAACAAGATCCATATGCTATGCAAACATATGTACATACAAAGTCCTTAGTGTTCCTACTTATTTGTCACTATTTTAAATTTTTTGTTGTGAAATATCATCAGGGACCCGTTACAGTATATACTGCTGCTAGGAGGTGACTCAGTGAGTAGCTGAACAGCAAGGTGTTCTTCAGCAAAAAAGAAAAAAAGAACTGTGCCCCTACGACTTACAAATCACTTTTAGATGCTGTTACATATGTTATTTTATGTAGTGCTCAAAACAGAACTATGAAGCACTTCTGTTTTGCAGTGAGAAAACTGAAGCACAAAGAAGATAAATGACTCACCAAGGTCACAGATTCAATCAGCATTAGTGCCCGGATTCAAAACTAGGACTCCTGTATTTTCAGCTTCATCACACCTTCCCTGGCTAACAGAAGCTCAGCCCCAGCCGCTGATTATCAGGTAAGACTCTAGCACAGTATAGAGACTGAGAGACAGACAGCAACAGCTCAAAACCATGGGCAGCTAGAAAGGAACCACAGGGATCGCGGCACCCACAGAGGCCTGGTCAGCGGACCGTTGTGAGTAAACGCTTCAGTTTGATTTTAACCACACCCCTAAAACAACCTCTCACCTTCCCCACAAGGACATGCTTCCTTCCCACCTCCATGCACAGACCAGTGCCCACGTCACTTGTCTGAGCGTAAGCCATGTAGCTCCAACTCCAAAGCAACTAGTTTTCTATGTCCCTTTTGTCATCCCCTTCTACAACACAATCAAATCTTTACTTATTTTATGCTGTCATCTGAGATTGTTTTAACTATCTACCATGATATTTCTTTGCTATTAAGTAACTAAGTTAATACGAATCACCTCAGTTTAAAAAAGTATAGTCCTCACATAGCTAAGAACATTGTGAAGGGGAAATTCTATCTGATTTCATTATAATTTTAATTAACAAAATTCTATTCGCACATGTTTAAAAATAGTGATAGAATAAAGCACATAGCTATAACGTTATTCTGGCACATTATTTGACTGGTTGTGTGATAATTATACTGAATTAGTTGTACGATAAAACTTGATGTTTTCTTTTAGATAAAATAAACAACACAGTGGGTTGTTAGGTAAATTTTCATTCTCTCTTAAATATGAATAATATAATTTTTTTATAAACAATTTCACTGAAAAAGAAAACCTACATTCATGTGTTATCCCTTGTTCCATTCTCAGATTGTCTCCTGAGGAGCCAATAATTATTCTTTAGCATGTTCATTATCAAAGGTTTATTTTAAAGTAAAATGATACATGTACAGATTGATCATATCAAATCCAAAAACCCAAACTTCAAAACCATTTGAGCACTGATTTTATGCTACAAGAGAAAAATTTCATGCCAGAACTTACGTGATAGATTTCAGACAAAATGCAGGTATATAAAAACTATTGCAGAACATTTCCTTCAAGCTATGTCTAGACATGCATACAAAACATATGTGAATTTTATTTTGGATCTGGGCCCCCTCCCTAAAATACCTTTTTATGTATAGTCAAATATAAAATCTGGAAAAAAAATTCAAAATCTGAACACTTCATGTCAACTTTGTTAGCTAAGGCATAATCAATGCCACCCATCTCCCAGCGTGATGACTGAAACAGTCCGTGCTCTGATAGAGCTTTGAGTGAGCCACTCTCTGATGAACAGCTTCTCCTCTAAATCTGACACGGGTCCATCTAATTATGGCCCACAACTACACTGCGTCTCTAACAGTTCCTGAGGGTTTAATGAAACATTTAATAGCACAAATCTACTTCTATTTACTTCAACAACTACTTGTCACAATGTCTTGGAGTGAATTATGTAAGGAAGAGAGAAATCATGTGAAAAAGATACTAATAAACAAAAGTAGATACTAATAAACAAAATTAAGCTTTATGTACATATTTTCCACACAAATGAATCCAACCTGAGTTCTCCCAAGGAAGGTACTTGAACTGGACAAACAGAATCACTTATATTTAACTAAGAATTTCACTTAATTTTGTTATGAAATTTCTAGTTTCAAAAACTACCTGCTTATCGATATGTCTTGGCAAACATATAGCCACAAAAATTACATACGTATTTTGTTTTTTGTTTTTTGTGTTTTTTTGTACGGGGATTAAACGCACTACCTCAGGCTTGCCAGGCAGGGGTTTATGCCGCTGAGATAAACCCCTAGCTGTAACTATTTTAAAAGAGAATCACTTCAAATTTCCCATCTTGATGATAAATTTCTCATTGTCCTGTACAAGGAATTATTGTCTTACAAGGGGTCAATGATTATTAAACTGGTATTTGTTATCTGCTTTTACAATACAAAAATTCCTGTAGTAATTTTAAGAAAAAAAATTTTTAATTCTGCAGCAATTTCTTTCACCCACATTTCCAAAATCTTCAGCTAAAATTAATAAATCCAATCATTTTTTTCTGAAACATTTCAAAAGGCACCACAATTTGTATAAAAATGAGCTGCCCCAAAAGCCCCCATTACCTTTTTTGACTCCTATAGTATAGTGTCACCTAAGTCATGATCTGGTCCCTTGGAATCATGGCCCAATAACAGCAGAAAAAGTCAAGATGAAGTCACAGTATTCTGCTATGGACTGATGTGAATAAGGCTGTTCTGTGTGTATTTTCCCCGACTTCAACCTAGAATAACAATAATCCATAACTTTTTCCAGCAGTCACTCTAAAAAGTGTAATTCTAATTCTAAAACAGCTTGGAAAACACTATTTTATGCTGACAAAATTCAGCAAGTTTATCTCATGAAAATTGAAAAGAGACAAAGAATAGTACAATGAGTAGGGAATGGTGCCACACATCGGTAATTCCAGAATTTGGGAGGCTGAGGCAGGAGGATTGCTGTGAGTTTGAGGGCAGCCTGGGCTATGTAGTGAGCTGAAGGCCAGCCTGCACTACATAGAGAGACCCTGTGTCAAGAAACCAAAAATAATAATAATGATGAAAAACATTTAATATAGAGCAGAGATTATTTTCTCTCCTTCCTGGAATATTGAGCCTTCTAGATTACTTGCTCACAGGTCTGAAGATGGCTTTAGTTGATCACACAATCCAACTACCTTACTAAGCCTCACTTGCCCAAACAAAAAGGACTCAGAATATATGGATCACCAATGAGAAAACAAAAGAAAAATATCATGTAAATTGACAGTTGGCTTTGAGAAGAATAAACACTAACATCGATATACTAGAAACATGAATTTGACAAATAAACTAACTGTCCAAGAACCACAGGGGAAAAACTAACAAACTATCACAAATTTGGTGGCTTAAAACCACAGAAATTTATTCTCTTACAATCCAAAGGCCAGATGTCCAATATCAGTTTTACTATGCTGAAATCGAGGTACTGGCAAGGCCACCCTCCCAAAGCCATTCCTTGCATCTTACACCTTCTGGTCCCCAAATTCCTTTAATCTGTATTTCATGGTCACATGACTTTATCCTGTTTTATCTGTTTTCAAATAACCCTTTAACTGTCTCTTAAAGGACATTTGTGATGGCATTTAGAGCCTACTCAGATAACCCAGCATAAGTTCTTCGTCTTGTGATCCCTAATATCTACAAAGATGCTTTGTTCACAATGCATGTTCCAGGATTTAAAATGGAGATACCTTTGTCAAAGGGGATTTTTCAGACTACCACACAGAGCAAGACCACAGTCTAATAACTTGAATATAAGCAAAGAAAATGTGAAAAGAAACCTTACATGAGTCTCACACAAAGTCTTTTATCACATCACCATTTATACGTCAAATGTTTGGAGAGTCTGTTCAGGGGATCAGCCACAATGCAGTTTATGAATTAATGAACCGTCCACCTTTCAGGAATCACTGGCCAGCTGAGAAGGTGATTCCTTACCATCTATGTGGCAGTATTAAAAATACTACAATGCAAGAGGCAATGCTTTCCTATTTTTAGTTGAATGTAAGTGACAAATAAAACCACATATATTTAAGTTATACATCATCATTTTTGAGATTCATATATGTTGTGAAATGATTACTACAATAAGCTTAATTAACGTACTCAGCACCTTACATATTTACAGCAATACTTCATTTTCTACACTTAGAAAAATGTTATCATAGCACAAGTCAAAAAATACCTTTAAACAAAAAGAAAAATGAGCTCGGCATCTCACTCCTATAGATTAAAACAGTTAAATGAACACTATTACAGATGAGTCTTTGATGCATCCATAATTTAATGTATTTTTCATATACATAAAAATTGGCAAGCCAAATATACTATTTTGTAATCTGCTGTTTCACTTAAAAGTGTAGTGAAGAACTTTTTCATCTCAATAATTTCATGGTAACATCAGCCTCCCTTAATGATATAATTAACTTTTTTCTCACCTCCCCCATTACCTTCCCTTACACCCATGTCCACCCTGTCCCTTCTCATACCTGTATCTAATAACAGTCTCCTTTCTACTTTTACATCATTCTTTATACATTCCACACATTAGAAAAGCATATGATACTTGTCTTTTTGAGTCTGGCTTATTTTTCTTAACATGATTTCCATTTCTTTCTGTTTTCCTGCAAATAACATTATTTCATTCTTCTTTATAGCTGAATAATACTTCATTGTGTATGCATCACATTTTCTTTATCCATTCATCTTTATGGGCAACTAGGCTAGTTCCATGTATTGGCTATTATGAATTGTGCCTCAGTAAACATGGGGACACAGGTTTCCCTATAGTATGCTGACTGTAATTCCTTCATATAGATAAAAAGTGGTATAGCTATGTCATATGATAGTTCTATTTTTAGTTTTTGAGGAAGCTCGATACCAATTTCCATAGAGGTCCTATTAATTTACATTCCCATCAGCAGTGTAGAAAGGTTTCTTTGTCCGTATACCCTTGTGAGCATTCATTGAGTTCTTGATGTCAGCCATTCTGACTAGGGTGACATAGAATCTCCATATAGTTTTGATTTGCATTTCCCTAATGGCTAATGATGTAGAACACATTTCCATGTGCTATGATCATTTGTACTTCTTCTTTTGAGAAGTACCTGTCCAATTCAGTTGTCCCCTTATGAGCTGGGTTATTTGATTTTATATTAAGTTTTTTGAGTTCCAGAAATTAACCCTATTGAGAAGAATAGCCGACAAAGATTTTCTCTCCAGCTGTAGGCTGTCTCCTCACTCCGTTGTTTCCCCTGCTGTGCAGAAACTTCTTTAATTTGATGTAATTCCTTTTAGTGGTTCTTGCTCATGTTTCCTGTGCTCTTCAAGTCCTATCAGAAAGTCTTTGCTTGTGCCTGTGATTTCATGTTTCCTCTGTTTTCTTCTAGCAATTTCAAAGTTTCAATCTTAAAACTAGTACGTCAATCCATTTCAAAATTTTTTTGTACAGGCTGTACAATGGAAAGATCTAGTTCAACCTTCTATCCAGTTTTCTGGGTACCATTTGTTAATGAGGCAGTCTTTTCTCCAACCTATGTTGTGTCTTGGAAGAGATAATATTTTTACCTGACAAACACATTTTTTGACTTCCCTACATGGCTTTTTATGAAAGTGTTTTAGTTAGCAAACTACCTGGAGACTACCTTTTTTAAAAATGTGCACAGGATACTGTGACTAAAAACAGATAGTTACAAATCAGGAGACAGAGTTTATTTCAAAAAGTCAAGTGAGGCTCTGGGAAAATAACTGGCCATATTCTGGGTTCCTAGTGTTTAGCTTCAGCTGCTATGATATGTAAATGATCCCATCCCAGGGCCCAGCTGCTGTATGCTGAGATGTGCTGATGAAACTAAATTGTGATTCTAGAGAACACAAATCAAATTGTAAGCAAAATTACTGAGATTTACCAGCCCTCCTTTGAAGCATTCTGGGCCAACTCAAGAAAAATGACTAATGGGTAATAATATACAGTCCTGACAGGAATCATAAGCTAGGAAGGAAGTTGCATGTAAAATAATAATAAAGAATATTAAATTGCCACCAGGCCCTGCAAGAGACAAATGAAATCAGAGCAGATTCTCACCACTCGTCATTTACTCACTAATTTTCAAAGTGTCCCAGGAATCTGCAGACAAAGGATGCTCTCACTTACATTGCCTTTCTTCTAGAAAGTAATGTTTTCTCAGATCTGGAAAAAGCAGATAAAAGATGCTCCCTGAAGGGAGAATGAGAAAGATGCCATTGTGTTCTACTTATCACCCTTTATCTGATATGGGAGTAGGAAAATAGTATATGCTTACCAGATATCGGTAAAGAAAATTCTGTGCTTTTCCTGAGATATACATAGTTTGATGACTTTTCATTTCTTCTCTGATAATACATTCTCTCTCCCTCCTCCCTCTCTCCCACTCCTCTCATATATATATATGACATATTGAAGTACATATATGAAATACTTTGTATTCTATAGCTTACTTGGTGCTATATTTACTCCTAAGTGATTTCATTTTAAGCACAGCCTCAGTACTTCAGTTAATGGCTTCATAGAAGTCTAAATTCAAAGCTCAGTCACTCACCACTAATAAGAAGGGGCCCTGCCAGCCCTACTCTGCCTCTTTATCTTCAGTATATAAACCTCTTTATCTTGAGTGCCTAAGCCTCCCAGAGCTCAATCTTTACCTCCAGCAGAACCTCCCAGCAGCAAGGCAACACATAAGCAAAGGGCAGCCAGCAACATGCTTAAAAAAGAAGTTTTCTTAAACTCAAGTGGCAGTTTATATCACTCTGTTTCTTTATTATAGATTTCATTGGCTTAATACAGTAGTTATCAACCTTAACTGCATATAAGAAACATTTGGAAAACACCCACACACATGCTGTACCTGAAGACCACAGCCCATCTCCAAACACTTGAATTTGATTAATCTGAGATAAGACCCAGCATCAGTGTTTTTTCTTCCCATTGCCTAAGTAATTATAAAGAGTGCATAAAGAGATCACTGTTTTACCTTTCAGCTTTTGGTATTTTTTATATCTCATGTCTTCTTATAATACACCAAATACATTAGTCAGTTTTCTATCACTGTGACAAAATACCTTAAGTAAACCATATGAAAGGGGAAAGGTTTGTTTTGGCTCACAATTTCAATTCACCCCATGGGTGCTTGGCCCTGTTGCCTTCAGCCCTATGTCAAAAGCAGTATAACATGGTGGAAGCATGGGGTGAAGGAAACCAGCCAATCTCATGTGGCCAGAAAGCAAAGGGCTAGGATCCCAATATGCCCTTCAAGGACATGGCCCTAATAACCTAACTTCCTTCCCCTAGGCCTCACCTCCTGAAGATTCCACCACCTCCCCATAGCACCACGTGCTGGAGATGAAGCCTTTAAGAAATGGACTTTTGAACAACCTCCAAACCACAGTAATGGCAAGTATTACAAAAACTAACTTCCTAAGAATCTGCCCAGAGGAATGCCACCCTTACTCCTCACTTTCCCGATAGCCCATCTTAAATGTAACAAGTCACACAGTGTTTTCATCTTGCAGCTCAATAAAGTTCAACTCCTTGGTCAGTGTGTGGGACAAACTCCTCACTATGGCTACTCCCCTGTCCACCTAGATAGCCTCCTTCCTTTCACAGGAATTCAGGACTGCCACCATTTAGAGTCCAATAATTCTGCATTGTGTGATGTATTGTGTATCAATAGGCTATTTAGCAGTATTCCTGGCCTCTGCTCATTCAGCGATGGTAACACACTTCCCCCAACTTCAGACAGTCAAATATGTTTCCAGAAATTTTCAAATATTCCCTGGGCAGAGGGTAGAATTTCCCAACCCCATTACACACACACTACATTAAGAACTCATTCTGTATGTCAAAATCTTCTCATTTCACTATATATATATATATATATATATATATATATATATATATATATTAGTTTTGGAGTTTCAGTCTTAACCCAAGTCCACAATTCATCACTCTTTGGCATCTCCTTTCTCAAGTTGGTAGTCTTCAGCTTTGAGTAGGCTTCCCAAAGGATGCCATTCCCAAGCAGCTGAATCAGATCTTAGGACTGCAAGGCCACCCTTAAGCTTCCTATTGCATGTGAATCTTAAGAGGATTATGCAGAACCCATCTCAAATATTTTCAATTATGCAGAATCTATACATTCCAAAGTCTCTTCAGAAATATGACTATGGGTGAGTATGAGAGGAGAGGAGAGAGAGGATGGTCAGTGGGTACAAGAGTGGGGCTGGGTAGAAGGAATAACTTCCAATGTTCTGTAACACATTAGGATAATTACGGTTGACAAAAATCAATTGTATATTTCAAAACAGCTAATAGAAGGGGTTTTGAATGTTACCAACACAGACAAATGATAAATGTTCATATTGCTGTGCCAATTACCCTGATCTGATCATTACACATTATATGCAGGTATTGATATATCACTCTGTCCCTCATAAATATGTGTAACTATTGAACTAACAATAAAATATATACATTAAACAAAATTTATAACTGATTTCTCCATCATACATCTTTGTTCCATAATGACAAGCCTAAGCCATATACCCTGCAAACACTAATTTAATTTATATAATGAGAGCTTTAATAGAAAGAACATAGATCAGAACCTTTCTTCACATTAGAAATGCTAGCCTGGTTTGTGACTCTAATACTAATTGTTACCCCACTGAGCAACTTTCACATCTTTCTCTGACTTGTAAAATAGGAGTTGTAATGTTCTTGCAAAGGCCATTGAAATTCCAAATTGGATGAAATTTCATTCGTTTCAATTTGAGCACCAACTCTTAATTATTTGAGCTAGTGGAGAGGGGAAAAACACCCAAAATAGAAAATTCACATTATGCAAATTTAACCACACACTTACACATACACATATCCTCGACTTTTTAGAAATTAAAAGATTAAAAAAGTCAGTGGACTAATTTATTGTTTGATTCATAACATTCTCAAATGATGAATTGCTAATATGTCTGAGCATTATGTTAACGGCACAGCATAACCAAAGGAGTGACTTTCCACAGGTTCTCATTGTCACTGGAGGTGATTTCAATGTCAACACTTTTCTGTTAGGTTTATACAAAACATTATTCTTCTTTTTATAATTTTCTACATTCTATGTGTTATCTTAATGAAGTCCACACTCTTTTTCTAGTGGTAAAATATATGTACCATAAATTTTACTATTTTACCATTAGAAGTATAAGTCCTGTAATGACATAAATTCAGACCACTGTGCAATTATCACCACCATCCATGCCCAAAAGTTTTTCATTTTCTCCAGTATCAATATTTTTATCAGATAATGGCAGTATATAGAAATATAGTTTTAACAAGTATACCTTACTTCATTTTAAAAGATTTTAGGTTCAGTGACTAAGAGCTATTAAAACAAAAGCATGCATATTGGATTGCTTTAAAAAGTCTTCTCCTTTTAAACTAAAGCACTTTTGTTTGAGCACATACAAAGCAGAAGACAGAAGCTTACAAAGCTTTATTAAACTATTTTTTCATAATCTTAACTTGATTAGTAAAGTTTATTTTAACTGTTGATAGCTCATAAAGACAATGGTTGGGGGACATGTTTATGGTATTGAGTTACACAAAAGTCTTGAATTTCAAAAAAATAAACAAATATTAAATTATCAGAAGGATGTAAACTTTGAAGTTGGGGAAAACATTTCTACATTGTTATTTGTACTAGAATCTCAAACATTCTTATTATCTGAGAAAAAAAGCTGAAGTGGATCATGATAAACGTCAGTAAATATGACTCTAAGATCAGTTTCCTTCATTAAACCCTTAACAATAACCCCATAAAACTCTGAAGCCTAGTTTTAAAAATTCCCTGTAAGGCAATTGTATGTCACAATTAAAGGAGTGATTTGCTCATCATTCTTCATTAAAAAGTGTGGCAATTTTAACTTTAGCCTTTTAAAAAAAAAAAAAAAAGATGACTCCCTTTGTCTGCTCTCTCTTGGACAACGACCATTTACCAGAGTTAAGTGAAAGTTGATGTATTATTTGGCTTGGGTTCCCATAACAAATGCTGTAGACTGTGGGGCCTACACAATGGAAATTATTTCTACAGTCCAGAAGCTGGAAAGACAAGATCTAGGTGTCATCAAGATGGGTTTCTTTCTGAAACCTCTTGTTGGCTTATAGGTGGACATCTTTTCTCTACGTATTGATACGATGTCTTCTTCACGAGCAGGGAAACAGAAAGTCTGGTCTCTTACTCTTCTTATAAGGATATCAATCTCATTGCATCAGGGCCACGAGTGTGACCCATTTTAACCTCAGTTACTTCCATAAAGGGTCTCCAAATAGCATTACATTGTAGGTCAGAGCTTCAATAAACGAATTTGAAGAGTGAATACACAAATACTCATGCTATAGCCAGTAATATCATCCTTTTAACTGAGAATTCATTGCTAGATTTATCAACTGTTATCTAGGTCCATAAAGAAAAGTTGCATGAAAGAAATACTGAAAGATTCAAGTCCAAAATAAGCTCTTTTCAACCATTAGATCCAAAACCCCAAAGTATTGGTTTGCCTGGCTTATCCTCAAATGGACTCAAACCTGGAATTAAACTACATGATAATAATAACATGAAACTCTTTTGAGAATTGCTCTAGGAGACTGAGAAAAGAAGATTATATATTACAGAGGAGAAATACAACAATAAAATGAAATTCCACTGTTTTGTTTCATTTTGTATTATTCACATTTTAAAAGTAGTATTCTCAAAACTGGTGAGCAAAACTTTAACAGCTCTATTTCTGACACTAGCTCGTGGAAAGAACTTATACTTTGAATGTAGTATAAGTGTCCTGCTTCTGGGCAGAGACAAGAAACATATTCACTGTCATAAGGTTGAAGCATCAATGCATGGATCATTTATTTTTTAAAAGTCCTTGCAACTATCATTTTTAAAACCCACAACTCTTACCAGAAGAACATTTGGAAATATATACGCCAGCATTTCAAGGAGGTCAAATTTCTTTCCTACAACTCTTAAAGACACTTCTTGAAACTTTCAAGTTAATATTTTCAAAACTTTGTACTAAATAATAGCCCCTGAAGAACGTTTAATATACGGCTGCCAGTTAATTTGACTTCCATCATAAAATGGAAACACTAGCATTTTCTCCTTTAGCCAGAAACTCATATGGGGCTTTAGATCAGCTGCCAAAATAATAACTACTCAGAAAAAATATACCCAAATCAGTTAGGTCTCATCCTGATCTCTGTGACTTTCATGCCAGATGGTAGGATAATCATTTTTATGTATTTGTTTATGAAACTACATTTATAATTTCTCAACTTGATACATATTTACGCAAGTATAAAAAGGGATTATTGATTTTGGTAGTATCCTTTTTCAAGTAAACACTAGAAAATTTTAAGCTGGTTCTTTTCCTCTTTGATACATAAAAATGGAATAAATTAACACAAGCATTCATTCACTTATTCAACAAGCTTCTATTGATGAAGTATTACACGCTATTCACTGTCTTGAGCCCTGGGGTAAATGAAATAAACACTTTTGCTTACTCTAGATGTGGGCAAGTAGAGGGTAAATGAAGATTAAGATCACACTAGAAAGCAGGAGCAAGCATCCCAAAGCACCACTGGAACGGAATGCTCAAATTTTGTTCATCTAGAATTCCTCTCACTCAAAACTGTGGGGTTTGGGGGGTTTTGTTTTCATTTTTGCTTCATGGTTCTGGAGTTTGAGCCCAGGACCCTTGCACTGAACTATTCCTCACTCCATGTTTTAATCTTTTCATTTTGAGATAGGGTCTCGCTAAGTTGCTAAGTTGCCCATGTTGGGATGGAGATCAGTACAGAGGCCTTTTTAATTCAGTGCCTTCCAAAACAAAGATAAAGGTGGAGCAAGAAATATTCCCAGTGCCCCTTATTTCTACATAAAGAAATTAAACTTAGTCTAATCTTGGGTTCTATTCTCTTCACATCTATCCAAAGGCACAATAGAGCAAGATAGTAAAATGAGGACCAAATGGTAAATAACTTGGGAAATAGTTTGTCAGTTCCTATAACAAAAGAGGACACCAACAAACCAATTTTAGAATCTCTCATTACTGTAATTCATCTTTTTCAATGTGAAAAATAGGAACAAAAAAGTTTTTCTTAGTAAGGATTAAGTGCATTTAAAAGAATTTGGGATGTGTTTATAGGACTAAAGTACTGTTCATTAAGTTCCAAAGATTGTAAAACCCAAGGATGCTAAGTTTCTCATAATTTCTGATAGTTGTAGAAGCCAAGGCCCTTTAATTGGCCAGTTGGTCGTTTTACTTTCTGTTAGTGAAGGTAAAGAAATGTACCTGAAAGCAGAGTGTGGTGTCTCCAGTAGATTAGAGGCTCGATGAATAGTTGCTGAAGCTATTTCAGGATTCTTTAAGCCTCACAGGTGCTCAATAAAATGCCTACTAAATAAATAATCTCTGGAAAGATTGCGTCTCTTTAATAATGAGCCCTAGAAATTAACACGAGAAAAGAGTTTCTCATTCAAATATGGGATTTCCAATACTATCCAAACAACTCTCGGATAAAACTGCACAGCCTGAGGAGCTGGAAGGAAGAAGTGCTGTAACCTGCCAGGTGATCTGCCTACGGCTTTCTCCCCTAGAGTCCCACGAACAGCTTCCTAAAGGGCTTCTCACTCCTGGCTGTGCCTTTCAAACCCAACCCCTACTGAGTCTCCAAGCTGAATCTGCAGAACAGAATCATCTGATTTCCTTATATTTTGTTTCAAATTCTTCAGTAAACCCTAAGAAACAAAGTCCAAATATCTTAAAACGGTATATGAAGTGACCCCTGACCTGGTTCTTGCTGCCCTGCCAGCAATTTCTTTTGTTGTTGCTGTTGGTTTTTTGGTTTGGATTTCTTTATGGAAGTTTTTGTTTTGGTTCTCTTCCATTTTTATTTATTTCTGATGGGACATGAAGGTAGGCTTTTATTTTTTTAGTCACGTTTCAGCATCACAGAGCTGTTTCACAAAGCCAACTCTCTCCATCGTGTTACACTAAGCTAACTGGTGCTTATGAGACCTCTTCCCTTCCTCCTCCTCCTCCTCCTACGCTTCAACACTGCATTCTGGCTCTGGCATCTCCGCCAGCAAGACCAAGTCATGACTGTTTTCCTGAGTGATCCACCCTTTTGACTCCGATAACTGATCCAACTATTTTAACCTTGTATTTCCAAGTTACCATTACTCGGCCCCCTTATGAATTCTCATTACCTTTGTGTCTTACTCATTTCAATGTCCCTCATCAGCTGGTAGGTGCCCAAGTGATTTCGAATGAACCAATAAATGAATTCAAATGGCTATATATGAAGCAAAGTTGCAGCAGACAATTAAAAGTCTTTGGCCTAAGTAGTCCTTTCTATTTCTCCCCATTAGCCACTCATGGGAGATTTATGAATGGAAAGAAAGATGCATTTTGGCCCAGAGGGACACTTACCTCAAAACTTCATAAGTGAGCAGAGTAAAGCAGAAAAATTAAGAGACTATCATTTCCCGCTAAACTATTCTTCAAAAAAACAACCCCAACAGATAATACAAGTGCTCAGTCCTACCACTCCTATTAACAAGTTCTTAATGTCTGAAGACAGAAAATCCCTGAGATTCGACAAGTTCAGAAGACCTTCAATATTTAAGGTTTTAACTTTTTAATTCATGTAAGTTTATATTTTCTATAAACAAAGATTTTTTTATAAATCTCTTATCCAGTTAAATGACCTAATTGCCTAGTTCATATAGACACATGTCCAGTATCAAAATCCATATTCATATGCCCCACATCTATACTATCTCTTCATTTTGCAACACTCTTAGAGATGTCTTCTTAAGAAGTAGAGGATATATTATGGCTCCTTTACATAAATTATTTTCCAAAAATTCAAGTGTTGGTCATAATTCATGCCTCCTTCTCAATATAAAAGTGACATGATTTCACACTTATGTAACTAAGGGATGTAGACTTCGTTCACACCTCCACTTCTTGGAGCACTTCTGATGAATCAGATTACAAATGCTCCTCCACCTAATGATGGGACTCTATCCTAACAAATTTATCTTAAATTGTAAATATGGTAAATCAAAAGTGCATTTAATATCCCTCTGTTAGTCTGGTTTCTGTTGGTGGGAACAAATCGTGTACCTGATATATACAGTTTAAAGGAGAAAATGTTCTTTTGGCTCCCATTTCTTCGCCAGTTCCAAGGCAGAAACAGCTGGTGGAGAGGCATGGGAGAGGAAAAGTTACTGACATTAGGACAGCAGGAAACAGAGACAGAGGAAGGGGTTCAGCACAGGAAAGCATTCTTCCAGGTCACAACCCAAACGACCCACTTCTAATCAGGCCCCACATCACAGCATCACAGTCAACTAAGAGCTCATCAATAACCGACCAGTGAGTACCAGATCCCTATGATCTAATCACCTTCTAAAAGCCCCACCTCAAAATACATGAGACTTTGTGGCATCATCTTAGATCTAAAACATAACAACCCCTAACATACCAAACACCATAGTTCCACCACACAGTTCACTGAAGAGTGTCAGTTGCACTATAAGAGAGTATAAGCATAAGCAAAATAAACCAGACTCACATGTGTAAATACCGTATCGTCTCCCTAGTATGAGAGTTGATAAGAGTATATAAGATTTTATGGTAAGTGTGAGTCCCCATCTCATAGCTTTGAAGCCTTTCAATATTTTCATTCATCAGTTGAAATGGTTTTATTCTGTTTTGTTTGACTATATCATGCATGATGGCATGAACAGCTGTTTTGAAGAAAACAAACCATTATGACAGCTATTGCTGATTTAATATCATCCTTCTTAGAAGTCCTACCATACTTCTATTCTTCTACTACCATTGGTTCTATCTATCACATTGTGTCTTTTTGGGATTTGAATATGTGTGATAGTATAAACAAAATTTTTTATCAAAAATGAGATATTATAGTACCCATTGATCATTCTCTGTTACTCGGTTCAGAATGCCATGTAATTCTTTCACTCTTTGAATGGTTTTATACTATTTTGTTATGTTTGATATTATTGTATTTGAAACTATGCTCAACTATAGCAGAGAAAGAGATATTGTGATAGCTACTGTTAATGTCTGGTTGTTTTAATGTAAAGTACTATGTTGCCTATGTTGTCCTGTTCTGATCTGCTCTGTTCTGCCCTCTCTTGTTTTATTCTCTTTAAAATCAAAAAAGAGAGAGTATTATACCAAATATCACCATCCTGAAACTAAAATTCAAAACTCAAAATATGATTTCTGCTCAATGGGTGTTGCTTTTTGCACCATCATAAAATTGAAAAACTGTGAGTGGGACAACCATAAGTCAGAGGCTGGCTGAACTTTCACAATCTCTAAAGATGGAAAAGGTACCACTAGTTTATTTCTTTTTTGGAGTCTGTTATGGTTTGTGGCTGGACATCTTCTCAAAGCCTCATGCAGTCATAGTGGCAGGCTTCTAGAATTTGTGACTGATTCATAGTCCGATGCTGAAATTATGAGTGTAAGTGCTACACCCACCCTAGTTAGGTAACCTACATACAATGTAAGGGACAGAGACTTCTTTTGTGCTCCTGCCTTTTGGCTCTTGTTGCTTTTGCTGTTTTTGGCCACCATAAACTGTTACCCTTTGCCATGTGCTGCTCAGCTTTAGACCCAGGTGATAATGGACTTAAACCTTCACAAACTGTGAGCTAAATACACCTTCCCTTCCTGAATTTGGGGACTGAATATTTTGTCTCAGCAATGAGAGAAAAGTAACCAAGAAAGCTTCTCTCCATACACAGAAGCTAGACTCACATACACATATGTATATATGTAAAAACACCTTCGGTATAGCCTTCTCTGGAGTAGAAAAAAAATTCTGTTGTATTAGCTATTGCTGGACAAAATACCCGACACCCAGTACTTAAAGGTTTAATCTAGCTCACATTTTAAGAAGATTCAGTTCATGATCAGCTAGTTCTAAGGCAGAAACATGTGGAAGAGCATAGTGGAGCAAAGGTGCTTGGTTATGATGGCTGGGAAGTACACAAGGGAAATGGTGGCAGAGAAGAAGAGGCAAGGGACCAGACATAGCATCCAAGGTCATGGTTCCATGACCCACCCAGATATACCCAGAAGTGTGCTCCACCAATCCTCCAGGCAGATACTAAGCCAATCAAAGTGACACAAACAACTTAACCTGTATACTTCAGTGCCTACCAATAAGACTGGTAAAATGAATGACAGGACAAGACAATGGCATATTATATAGTCATGTATCTATCAAATAATCAAATGCAAAAACTGTTACATACTCATGCATCCCAAAAGCTGCCAGATACATAGTTATGCAATTACAAGAGCCAACATGTGAAACAGGTGTAATTCCTACTGAATAGAAAAAGAGGGCAGGAAATGGAAAGGTGTATGTTTTTATATGTAGAGCTCGCCATAAAGATACACCAGTGTTTCCCCTGGGGCTAGAACACAGATTCATTTGTTAGCCGGCATATACTTTTTTTCCAGATGTATTCTTATACTGCTTAAATTTTTCATTCTATATATTAAATTTTCAAAACATGCATCATATGAGGCTATAGATGTCCCTCAGCGGCAGTGTTGTCCTGCATGCATGTGACCCCCAGCACTGCAAATAATAAAAATAAGTGTGTTTATATACATAAAACAAAAGCTATCCAGAGGAAGTAAAGGCAAAAAAAAAAAAGAGGAAGGGCAAAGCCTGGCTCACTGTACCCACCCAACTCCCAGCTTCCTGTGCCATAACCCAGCAGACTCAGGTTTCTGTGATTTCCCAATCTATCATTGTGCTCTTTTTAGAGGCAAGAACTTCAAAAACTGAAGATGATACAGTGAAGTGCCTCACATTCAAAATGTGTGTCTTTTTTCAATATTCATGAAACCTTATCTTCAAGAATTGTACTTTTAATTAAGGTATATTTCACAGCATCTAGGCCCTTGTTTTTAAGATGCTATTTTTACCTATAGTCTCCATGTTCCCAACAATGGTGTATAATTTGCAAAGACGAGATTTGCAGAGGACTTTTCTTCCCCAGTAAGTACCAAATTACCTATGTGTTCTTAGCAATGAACCCTGGAGAAAGCACCAGTTCACACCTGGCCCAGCTGTCCAATTATTCAGCAGGGAGATCCTCTGATGACATAAAGCTCGTCATTAGTCCCATAACACTTAAAAAGCATTGTGTAGTATTTCGAGTCCCTTAAATGAAATTAAACCAGTGTTTGAGCAAATCCATACCAAGAAGAGGAATAATTAAAGGAGTGAATGTTTTTATTCCTTAGTGTTTAATAGAATACATGACAAGTCACATAATCAATGATTCATTACTTCACACACAGAGAAGAAAACAGTATCGAGTATTTCTGTTATACAACTGGTTGTGAACAGGGAAAGAAAATATCTCTAGCGCCTTTAGGTGACTAAATAAATTCTCAAAATTTGGGAATCTCTGAAAAGACTTCATCAGTGCCTTTTTCAAAAAAAAAGAGGGATTATTTTTTCTTTCTTGGCTTTCTGTTAGAAAAGTCAAATTCTAATTCCCCCCCTTTAGAGAAAATGGCTCAATGATATGTATCATTTAACATACAACATTTTCAACAAGTTTAGAATCCTATAGAGCTCTGTAAGAATATTATCCTATTTAGAAAATCAGTTTTTCAAATGCCTGGAAAGTTAAACAACATATAAATTACATTTTCAGAATTCACATCCATGAAGAATGTTTTAACCTTTTGTCATTAAAAGCCTACTAATGGTGTTTTGAGTGGTCATAGTGACTTTTCATCATTTGTATTCAATACTGTTAGAAAAATTCACCTCCCCATAAATTCACAAAGACAGTTGTATAATCGTTTACATTACAATTAATGTTCACATACCGTAAAACACATTTAGAATTTAAAAACTAGCTTGAAAAAAATTACAAAATGTGGAAGTAATAAGGGTTCTTGATCAACTAGCTCATCTCCCTTCCACCGAAGATTATACTCTAGGAGATACATTCTGGTTGGATTTCTCCCATCTAAATCCTCAAGTATTAATATTTTTAGAATATTATTGTCCAAAACACTGACAAAGAAAAGTTAACTTCAACATAACTTGTTTCTGGTTATAAAAACAAGTCATTTCAGGTACTAAAGATACTGGTAATAAGAATACTATATTTTATGCATTGCTTGAGACAGACTTGGACCATCTACAAAGATTAATTCAGATTTTATATGATTTATAGTAAAGAAAAAAGGGAAACTACAAGCAAAAGATAGACACTGATAGGTTTACATAAAAAAAATCAGCTATTTTTAAAACAAGTCAACTGTGTAGAGCATTTGTAATTTTTACTATAAACAAAAGTCTTAAGGAATTCAACCCCTCCAATCAATATTTTTGTAAATGTCTGCATTGTAATTTACCATTTTTCATACAGGAGTACTAAATTATGTAAATTTAGAATTTACCATAATTTGAATAGTAAAAAAATTATCAAAGATTCACCTTACATGGCTTTAATGTAATAACATTCCATGGAAAATTCCAATAAAAATTAGAATATGTTATGAACACTGGCATTTGATCTGAATACGTTATTCTTTTCCTCAGAGAAACAATAGGAATATACATATATTTTCTCATAACTAATTTGAAAGAGAAGACAAGTTTGGCGATTTGTCACTTTGCTATCAACCTAAAATCCAAATAAGAAACACAAGAATAAAAACAGTATTAAAAATGGGAAAAAATTAAGTCTCATACCTTCAAAGAAATTTTCCACAGCATGGTATTTGAAAAATTAGAGTGAATATAGTTCATAGTCTACATGTATTAAAAAGCAATGTGTCAAACATTTGATGGAAAACATGGTACCTGGTTTTTTTTTAACCATCACTATAAACAACTTCTTGTAAATGTCATTCAGTTATATTTATGCACATAAAATAGTAATTAGCACAACATATGTGAATGCTTGCATCTCTGTGCCAGATTACTGCAGTCATAATTACTTGAACAGTTTACAACATTCGCCCAAGTAATTTGAATAGTATCTTTCCAGCACTTAGTCACACAGACACTGGACACCCTATTTCAGAACAAGGGTGAAGACCGACATTCCAGACCGCTTTGCAGACCTTAAGGTCTCCTTCTATAGTCCAGAGCAAATGGAGAAAAAGGGTCTGCAAGTCATCTTACTTTTGTTATACTATCTACTCAACATAAAAAGAGTTGCCCAGTCCTTACCACTGAAAGTAGAAAGTTTTCATGTACTGACTAACATCAGATGGTACAGTGATTCTTAGAAAAAGAGGTGGATTTACTGTCCCTGACATTAAATTCCCAGTCTATTGAATAATGTAGGGAATTCAGGAGCAGGGTCAGGGGTGGGGCGGCTAAGACATGTAAGACAGTGAGACAGTTCAATTCAAAGTTTTACAAGGTGAAACCTGTAAGAGTCAATGGCAGAAACAAAACTTTTGCACTTTTCAACCTCTTGGAGTTGAGTAGACTTGACCAGAATCAGACTTACAGAGATTTACCATCTGTCAGTAACTCTGATCCGTCCTAAAGTTGTTAGCAATCATGTGCTTTTTTATTAAGCAATCTAACAAAGATGTCATACAGTTAGAAAAATGTCTGTGACACATAATGGACCAGTGAGTGACAGACTTAAACCATTTCAAACCTAAAACAAAGTTTGTATGGGTTAGTCAGAGAAAATGTATAAGCAAACACAACCTCCTGGGTTTCTGCTAAAATTAGCCTTTGTATATAATGCTAACTTTTCTAAAATATGTAGCTAGAACTTAAATCTATTTCCCAATTAAAATGAATTAATGGATTAAAAATAGAAGTACCTTGATTTTAAGTAGACAGTTAATGAACATGTGATTAGTATACGACTAACACCCCATCAAAGAAAAAAGTATGGCACAAACTCAGTTTACAATTACATATTTTTTCCTGGCCCAATCTCCCATATACAAGAACATAAGAAACTCATCAAAACATGTTGCGTTAGTTATATACACTGTGTAATGCAAGTTACTGGGGATAAATATAGGAAACTTTATAGCATTAGTAAATGAATTAAAAAACTAAATAATCCTTGTAAAATGTTCATATATGGTATATACAGATTGAATCACGTGTCTAAGAATAACTGTTCCAATTTGTAACATCTGTCATGAACACAGTAAGATACAGTACAAGATCCATTTTTAAAAGAAAAAAAGCACTAATTTAAACACCGAAAATGACTCATAAAATCTTTAAAAACATATTTCAGAGAAAGATGCTGAAACAAACAAAAAGGCTTCTCCACCATCACAGAATATCCAAAGGATGCCTCTCAGCATGAGGGTTTGTGTCTCTCTTAAGGTGTACATAGGATATACACTGGAAATTTATTCCGCGCGAGGGTAAAGGCATAAGGCAACCAGGTCTCCTGTTTCTGTTGCATTTACCTAAAACACCGTTTTATTGCTCAGCTCACCTTTAAGTGCTTATTTGCCCTCGTTTAAAAATATTCCTTTTTACAGCTATCTACAGATGGGCAGCTCTCAGTGCTTATATTTTTCTGCACCTCTGTCACTTGAAAAGATTCCACTTTACTTTCAAACAAATTGCACAAAAGTAGCGATTTCAGGTTTGCCCAGCAGTCAAAATTAGCAGGGCTTGGAGAAAGTTAAGGTTTTTAATAAGAAAACTTAAATTTAAGTAACCAAAACTAAACATTTTGCTCAAGTAGATTTTTAAATCAGGCTTTATAATTATACAACAAAAGTTCAAAAAATAAAACCCTACTGGGTAACTCTTTGGTTAGGTTATCCAAGTACTGACAAGTTCTAAGTTTAGGACTCAAAACAGTTCAATAAACTACGTTTAAGAGTAGGTCTGTTACTAATCTTGATAAAATGCTTTGCAAGTTTGCGTTTACTGCTTGGTAATTTTTAAACATGCATGTACTCAGATGGTACAAACTTTCAACTTTCAGATAATAAGTGAGTGTGTCTGCTCCTCCCTTCCCACCCTTCCTCCCCTCGCTCCTCCCTCCCACCCCACCCCTTCCCACGTCAATTCCTAGATCTAAAGGCTGTACGGTTCTACTGCCCACAACGTGCACTACTACCCCGCCGCATTTAGTCACTGCCAGCTGACTCCCCGCATCACTTGGGGACGCAGTGGCTTCTCTGCTAGGAAACAGCCAGCGCCTGTCTCTTTCTTGCCCATGAAGGCTGCCATATCAACCCATGGAACCCAGGGCTTCCGGCACGAACTCCAGAAAGGGCGCCCACGCAGGCAGGAGGTTCTCTTTCAACCAGTTTAAACCCACAGGGAAGTCCTATTCTGTGTGCAAAACATTCAGTCCTTCACTGTACCCACACTAGCCTTTAACCTTCAACTCATCAAAACTTTATTCATTTGCAGTCACTGAATTGCCTCTGTGGGATCTTAATTCCACTATCGAAGTCTTCCATCCAGCCTTCTAAAACTCCTTTAAAGAGACTGTAATGATCTTTAAAAAATTAAAAAAAAAAACAACTATCCCAGACAGTGTTACCAGTTTTAGCTCTTACAACGCAAATGGGTCAAAAGGGCTTGAGATTTCAAAGAATCTTCTACACAATGGACACAGTCCAATTCATCCCCGGGTACTTGGTGACTTCGCGGCCACGCTGCCCTACTAGATCCAGACTGAAGTGCAATGGGAGGGAGGGGTGCTTCCAAGCCGGGAGTTTAGGAAGGATGGGGTGGAGACCAGGTCTAAGGGCTCTTCCGTAGCCAGATCCAGAGAAGACGAAGCCCAGAGATTTATGGTTGCAGATTCTGCAATGGGGGCTAACAGGTCTGTCCACGCTACAGGAGGGAGCGGAAGGAACCAGGAAACAGAGGGCAGGAGGGGAGACCTATAACTATCCCCCCAGCAAGGAAGAGGGAAATGGGCGCTGGACTCGCAAGGGTCGGGGGCTCACTCCCTGCAGAAGACGTACTCGGTGTAGCTGGTCCAGATCTTGTCCTCGCTCTGGTCGGTGCTGCTGGCAAAGGCGCAGGTGCCCGTGGAGCTGCACGCCACCATGTGGAAGCCCGACTCGGACAGCTTGTCAAAGGCCTGCTCCAGGAAGTTAAACTTGAGGTAATAGCGGGAGGTGTAGCGCTCTGGAGGTCTGTCGGGGTCCCGGCTCTCGTTCAGGGTGTCCCCAAACACTTCCTTGGCCAGCGAGGTCTTGCCGCACACGGTGATGCGCGCCACCCGCCGGAACTTGGCGTCCGCCTGCGCGTCCCGCCCGATGGTGTAGGAGCCGCGGTAGCCGATGGTGATGTAGCCAGAACGCCGGCTGCCGTCCAGCGACTGGGACGGGGTGAGCAGAGGGCCCGCCGCGCCCCCGGACGGGCTGCGGCTTGCCAACTCCAGCGTGGGTGACGGCGCCCCAGCAGAGGCGCCCTCCTGCTGCTCGGGCTCCGCGTAGCCCAGCGGCAGCAGCTCATCACCCAGCGAGCCCTCCTTGTGCACCCCGCGCCGAGAGTGTGGCGGCCCGGGGCCCGGCTGCTGGGGCGCCCCGAGGCGGCGCACGAGCTCTGGCAGCTCAAAGTACTCGGCCTCGCGCTGCAGCCGGCTGCGCTCAGGGAAGTAGTCGGGCAGCACAAGCTGCAAGTCCCGCAGGTAATCCAGGATGTAGCGGAAGAGGAAGCCGTCCCGGTCCAGAAAGAAGCGGCCTTTACTGTCCCGGGCCAGCTCCTGCGGCTGCTGTTGTGTGAACATGCGCCAGAGCAGCGAGTCGGGCACCGACACCACTGTGCAGCGCCGGGTCACATACACCTGGCCCCCCACGTTCAGCTCCACTATGTCGGGGAAAAGCGCCGGCTCCGCGGAGGACGACGAGGAGCCGCTGCCGCCCCCGCCGCCGCCCCCGTTAGGTAATCCGCGCGTGCTGTCCGCCAGGGCCATGGCGGAGAGAGGTGGCCGGGCTGGGCCCGTCAGGGACTAGGGCCGCGCTGGGAAGCCGCAGCCGCCTTTCCGGGACGCCCGCTCAGCCCTGCACCCCGGCCGCGGCCGAGAGCGGCGCGGTGCAAGCGCGCCGCCGTGCGCCCCCGTGAGCTCCGCCGCGCCCGCCTGGCCGCGCGTTCCAGGCGAGTGCAGGGTCCCGGCCCGCGCGCTGCTTAAGTAGAGCCGCCCGCAGGGGCGCCGCGGCGCGCGGGCGGAGGGTGGGCGGCAGCGGGCGGGGCGGCAGAGCCTCGCCCCCGGGCGGGGGAGGAGGAGCGCAGGGAACCCAATCGCGTCTCCACGGAGGACGCGGCGCGAGGCCGCCGGCTCCACCCCGGGTCTCGGGCGCGCGCGGGGGGACACCCGACTCCGCTCCGAGCTCCCGGCGCTCGCGTCCCGCCCAACTTTCTCCCTCTGCCGGCGTGGACCCTCCCGGGAGAGGCTGCCTCGAAAGACGGCTGTTCTTACGGAGCGGCAGCCCCTGCCAAGCGGGGACGCTGGAAAGGGAGACGTGAACTTTCTGGCATCCCCCGCCCGCCCCGTGGAAATTGCGTGGCCACCTCGAGCCGGCGGACTACGGAACTCCTCGCTTCAAACCGTGCAGCAGCGGCTGCGGCATTCTGCCCTTCTTTCGCTGGAAGTTCTCGAGAGAACAAAAACAAAAACAAAAAAAAGGTGGAGAAGCAGAAAGGCCAGCCCAGCCTGGAAGCAGCCAGATTTTACTCCCGTTGCTGCCATGTAGGTTAGAAAAATTCCTACAAACAAAAGAACCACCTCAGAATCCAGCCATAGGACGCTTTCTGAGAGTTTTATCTTCTGGGTGCAGCGTCAAACTCTGGATGGAAAACCTCAAAATAAGAGGCATTGAGTTGAAATGGCAAAAGATGACTATGGAACGCCCACATGCCCTATGGGGGTGACCAAGTCAGCCTTCCTTGCCTGCTAAGGGTAATAATAAGGTCGCAGCTTCCTTTCAGCTATCGGTGAATAGTGCCCCAAACCCCAAATCTAATGTAATTTTTAAAACCACCTTCCAGCCCCTGCGTGTTTATCCTGCCAAAGACCCTGACGCCTTTGCGCTCCCGCTTGCCACCATCATTTCAGTCTGTTCTGGGTTCCCTCCACCTCACCAGGGGTATATGGTTTTGGTTTGGTTTGGTTGGGGAGGGCGGTGCGCTGGAGATTGAGCCCAGGATTTTGCGTTTACCACTTAACCGCTAGTCAAGCGGTTTACCACTGAGCTGCGTTTCCAGCCCTTTGTATTTTGAGACAGGGTCTGGCTAAATTGCCCACGCTGGTCTCAGACGACATTCTCCTGCCTTAGCCTGCGGAGTAGCTGAGACTACAGGCGCGCACCACCGCCCTTAGCTGGTATTTGTGTACGTGAAGGTCTTGTTTTCTGTTGTTCTTGCACATTTTACTCTCTGGTCAGACTGCAGCCCTCTGGACTCGTCTCTGGGAAGGCTGCTCTCAACAGCTGGGCGAAGGGGGCATCCGGGTTGCGTACACACTTCCTGCCTTTACTCTCAGCACATTCTGAAATTTCATCCTCGTGACCATCTGATAACTGACAGGATAGAGAGGGATATTGAGAAATCACTGGGTCGGTGAATGTTGGTTGCTGGTGCTAGCTAGTGAAGAATCAGAGTTGAATAATCAAGATGAGTTTGATACAGCTCAATAGGCAAAGGCTCAGAGATCTGAGCAGTTACCCACACAGTTTGAAGTAGAGGCCTTCAATCAGGGTGACTCGGGCAAGATCTTTGTTCTTGACAATAATGTTTACCCTTTCGAGTAGCTGTCCAGTGAATTTTACAGTCTCCTCACGAATAAGTGTCATTTTCATTTTGAAATGTTTGTGTCTGCGCAACAGTTGTCACACTCATGTCACTGAGCTGAATTAAGATCAAGCCTCAAACCAACTCACTTAATTGCAAGTACAGATTTTGATGCCAAAAGTATTTTGCCACTCGTATATTCTGTTCTTTGGACAAATACTAGATGACTTGACAGTTCCAAGTTCCAATGCTGAATTTCTAGATGGTGAGTCCTGTTTGTTACATCAGTGTCACAGACCTAACAAAACAGGTCTCTTTTCCTATAAATCCAAATAAAATTTGTGTGTAGTTTTTAATCATTTCCTTGTTACATTGGTAAAACCCATGTTTTCCCTGCAAGACTCTTTCAGGTTATTAACATCACCATCTCCCTGTCACCACCACGGACCAAGCCACATCACCTCTTTCCTGGATTATTGCGTGTGTCTTCAAAGTTCTTCCACCCTTGTCCCCTTCTGTCTGACCATCACAACAAATACAATTAGACCTGTCACTTCTCTCAGGGCCCTGCAGTGGCTTCCTGTGTCACTCAAGAGCTGAATCTGAAGACCTTCCGGTAGTTGACCGGACCCTACACGGTGGAGCCCTCACACTCCCTCACACTCTCTCAGGAGCTTGCTGGTATCAGCCACAGTGCCCGCCCCCTGTTCTCTCAGGGCTTTTGTGCTTTTTTTCCCTTCGCCTGAAGGGCTCCTTCCCAAGCCCACCTGTCTCCCTGTCCTTGTCCTCTGTTCTCTGTTCAGGTCTCTATTCTTGAACACCTTGTTCAGTGCAGTGCAGCCCCACTCTTACAGCTCCCTGTCTTCTTCATTGTCACTTCCTTCCATTAAATTGTGAACTCGTGTCCAGAGACTTTTTTCTGCTTCCTCTTTGCTATGTCAGCAGTGTCTAGAACAGAGGTGACATACTATAAGCATCCGATAAAGACAGGATCTGGTGCTCACTCATTTACTTCACCAGTGTTTATTCAGGGCCTACTACTATGTTCCAGGCAGTATGTTAAAAAAAAAGTCTGCCCTCTTTGAGCTTACAGTCTTGTGAAGAGACAGACAGTAAATGCATTTCAGGTGCTGATAAATGTCATAAAATAAGCTAATGAGATAGCAGGATGAGCATGGGGATACTAGCACATCTGTGCAGAGTGGAAGTATTCTCTGTGAAGGTGACCACTAGAGCTCAATGATCAGAAAGGGCCGAGTGGCATTATGGGGAAAGAGCATTCCAGGTGGGGGCCAAGCAGGTTAAAACGGCTGGACAAATAACAAGATTAACGTGTCTCCCGGCAGTTTATGGAATGCATCATCTGCTGGGATCCCGTGAACCCCTGAAGCACTCTCAAAGCGGTCCCTGAGTACAGCCTCCAACGTGAAAGATACTTACGCACAAGCGGGCATTCTGTCTGCCGTCGTGATCCTCCTCCTGACAGGACATACTTAGCTGCTACAAGCTAGTGGCATTTCCCTATATGAGCCAGGTTCTGCACGAGACAGAGTAGTGAATTAAACTGAGACTAAAGAAATAATCTTTTAGGCAAAGGGAAAATAAAGGGCAAAGGCCCTAAGAAAACAGGAGGATAGCATTATGGCTAAAGCCAGACTAATAAGAAGAAATTAATTCTGTATGTTCTGTTTCTTGCCTATTGGTCGATATCACAAAATATAAGAGGAAATAGAGTTGAAGGACTTTGATTCTAGTGCTGGAGGGCCTGGGTGTTTATATGGGAAAGTGAGTCATAACTTTAGCATGTCCAGTATGTTAAACATGCTTATTGAAAGGGGGTTAGGAAGATTTGGAAAACTACTAGCTCTGAGTTTAGTTCCAACTCAGTTTATAATAATAGATACAATGCATTATTGGCATTATTTTTTCAAATAACTCTATACTTTCCCAAGAAAGGGATAATTTCTTTGCAAATGATTCATTCTTTGATCCCAAAGTGTATGATACTGGAAGCCTCGTTCTAAATTCTCATCTCAATCCTTCCCACCTGTTCTTCCAACCAGGTTTCCCCAGTCCCACCGCACCAAAGCACTTATAAAATATTCTTCACACCCTAGTTGAGAAAAGAAATGAGGAATAATAAAAGAAATATAAAGCTACAAGAAGAATAACGGGTGAGATGAAGGGAGGACCTCTAAGAATTGAATGAATTTAATATATGTGAAAATGAACTCTAAGCTGTAAAACACTGTCAGAATTATTATTTTCCAGCACTTATCCTGATGCCTGACAAGTATGCTCAATAAATACTGAATGAATAAATGTGTGGCAAAAATGTTAAAATGAATGCTGTAGGGAAAGAGGAGGAAAAGCAAAATCAAACATTGTTCTGCATAAATGTTTGGTGCATTTACCATCCTCCCACTATGTGTAAATCTTTTGTTTACAAGTTTTAAAAATCATTGACTTTTTACATTCAGAGGGGGAGCAAAATTGAGTACTGAGATTAATTAAATGACATTAAGTTTAATTAAACTAGGAAGCAAAGTATTTGCAATGAAGATTGGGTAGAAGATATACTAGTATGTACCTGTAAAGAGAGAGAAAAATATTATATGAAGGACATTGCCAAAGTGCCAGGAAATAAGAAATATCCCAACATGATATGATTAACCCTGTTGTACAATTTTTATCTAACAGAATCAGAATAACAAAAGATTGGAAATTTTAAAATTTGTATTTCCATGTGTTTACAATCTTAAAGCTTTTCCAGGAATCAAGTAAAAATATGATAGCAAATATTTATACAGAATTTATTTTATGTCAGTCCTGTTTATAGAACGATGCATGTATTAACTCAGACCTTGCCAACTCTATCAGATTGGTAGTATTATTGCCCAATTTTTGGATGAGAAAGTAAGGCTCAGAAGTTAACTAATTTTCCCAATATCATATAGCAAATAAATGGTGGAGCTGGGATTTGCCTAGAGTCCATGTTTTGTTATGGTTTTTGGTTTCATTTTTTGCCATTCTGGGGGTGAAATCCAGGGTCTTTTGCACTGAGTTACATGCCCGGCCCTTCTTACTTTTTATTTTGAGACAGGGTCTTGCTAGATCATGTTGCCAGCCCTGGGCTCAAACTTTTAATTCTCTTGCCTCAGCTTCCGAAAGTGCTGGGATTACAGGCATGTAGGCGTAAACCTCTGTTAGCTCACTATCCCCTACTCTACCCACAGAGCTGTGCTTTTCAATACTGCATTTTATAGCCTTTCTCTATGAGTACTTTACCTGTGTTTAGCAGTAGGTTCTGTTTTTTTTCCATCTTTGCAGAAGAGGAACTCGAGGAGAAGAGGGGTTAAGTAGTTTGGCCAAAATTACACAGCGTTTATCTCTGATGGAGGTAGGGTTAGGAAATAGTTCTTGGCTGTTATTTCTTCCTCTGCCTTCTAACCATGTCACTATCTTGTCCCCAGAAAGAACCCGGAGGCCATGGATAGAGTTGACACACTCTTGACCTATGCTTTGCCCAACTCAGTCGTGTATGCACAGAATATATGATTGTATTTCTGGCTGTCTAAAATAGCATTATGGTTTGTAAAACACTGGACTCTTAGCATGATTATTTGGTTTTATTCTGATTCATTAGCTCTGAACAAGGATAAAGAGGGTCGGCAGACGTTGCTGAGATCCAGGCTCTCATATTCAAAAGCAAGCAGCAGGCTGTAGTCTTCTGGGAGACATAAAACTCTAAAAGTGCATTCAGCTTGTAGCTTTTTAAATGTCAAACTGGTCACAAAGATAGCTAGGCTTCACACATACATGGGTGGTTCTAAAATTCCTGACCAAGGCTAATTATTAACATCACGAACTTTCATTAGAATTTGAAAGCCTCGATTTCAAATTGCGATCTTAAACTTGGAGAAGGTTTGGAGAGGGGTTATCCAAACTGTGTTACAAGTGAAGAAAGTAAGCTGGCTGAAGGTGTTCTCGGGTAGTAGTGCCAGAATGAATGGCATGAATCTGCTTGCTGGCTGCACACTTGGCGTGAGTGCACGTGGACACTTGCTGACCCCTTCTTTAGTGCTCGCTGTGCGCCTCAATGGCCCTGTCAGATTGACTCCCTTTAAGGCCCCAAGTGGTCATTCAAAAGAGTCACCTTGGAGACCACACACTCTTTTAAAACTATTTTTGGGAATCTTTTTGGGACTTTTCTGCAAAGTAAGTTTATAAAAAATATCATCCTACACTTGATTGCTTTTTATAAGGCTCTAAAACAGGGCACCTCGCTGCAGGATAGACTCAAATGCCTGAAAATGAATTCAAATAAAGCCACTTTTTGTGAGTGTGAAACTGAGATGCTGATTGTCAGGTATTTGCCTTTTGACATTGGGTTTTAAGATTTCAACCTTGGAGTTCTCTGACATGCTGAATAGTATTGAGTTTAGGTTACTTAGAAGAAAGAAGGGCTCATTCAACTGCAGAAATTTGAATATGTGGTTCCAGAAAGTCTGCATATTTCATTGTGAGGTTTGGACAAGAAGCCAAGCCACTGGCTAGACTATAATAGTCAGCTTTTCATGTAATTGTGCGATCATTTGTTTTATATAATTAAGGGGGAATCAACCTTTCCCCAAATTGCTTTCCATTTACTACAGAAATATGTCATAATATTTCACAGTGTGGAAATTGCTTCAAAATATGCTATACTTTATATTGCTTAATACGATTTACTTCCAGAAAATATGTTTCTCCTCCAGAAGTGAAGTACACAAGAAAATCATGCACTTTAAAGTTCAGTGATCTTACATTCTTCACCTAGCTTTATTTAAAACCTAAGATACTCTGCAAAGTTGTTTAAATATTCCAAATTTAATATTATTATCTTAACATGCAGCAGAAATACCTGCCTCATTGGACTGGAGACTCGATGGGATGACAGAAAGCATATCATTCCATAGTGGCGGGCACGTAACGGGCACATCAAGTGTCCTTAGAATCCAAACACAAAGACACACTTCCTCTTTGTGCCCAGCCCAGCATGGGCTAGGAAATGATGAAAAGTTGTACATAAAGAGGGCAAGGACACCCTCCCACGCAACTGTAGTGTTTCCCCACAGTGTTCAGCCTGCAGTGTCTCCACAGGATGGAGACATATGTGCACGATGCAAAGCAAGCAGAAGGTTTTCGTGGTGGCAATAGATTTTACCAGAAGAGATCAACGGTGCAGGATAACTTTAAATCCTCTCTCTTCGCATACATTGGACAACCTTTTGGATACTTACGGGGTACCTGATCTTGCCCAGAAGTTAGGATGGGTTCCAAAGTCCATGATTCATAAGGACATGCACAATATCAAAGCCAGCGACCAGCAGTGGTGGGGCCTGTCGGGAGCTCCACACGTCACGTGTGAAGGTGGCTGGGAGAAAAGGTGCCTCCCTCTGTATCAGGAAGCTCAGAGAAACCGAGCAAGCAACAGACATAGCTCACCTCAGGGAAACACCTGCAAGCAGCACTCTTTTATTCTGTCTTGCTGACCTCGGGCACTGTGGTAATTACTGCAGACACAGTACATTATATTTCTGCAAGCTATTTGACAGACCGTGATATCTTTTTGAACAAGACAAATGTAGCCTAACTAATATTGTCAATTAAATTGACACTTTTTTGGTGAAACAAGTATTCAAAAGTAGTTCATGATAAAAAAAAAAAGGCAGAAAAAAGGACAAGGAGGAAGATACTGTTTTAGCCCTTTTCAATTTAACTTTTACAAATAAATGAATATGTGAGGGTCATGGTAATAAAATTTGTGGCTGACACAGATCTTAGTGGGATACAAATTTAACAGATATAGAATTATTATTCAAATCATACACTCAGGCTTTAGCACCAAAAAGAAACAAGCGGGAGGATGTCATAAGGACAGGGCTGAAGTCATGCAGTTACTATGACAGCAGCAGCTTGCATGAAGAATGACATGAGACTCTGCATCAACTTTAAGTGGGAGATGCCAGTGTGACAAAGGCATGTCTGTAGCACACACATGTATCCAGATAACATATATATACAATGGATTTTAAAAGTTGGAAAAGGAGCTGGCCACATTCCTATAATTCTAGCACTTGGGAGGCTGAGGCAGGAGGATCGTCTAAGTTTGAGGGCAGCCTGAACGACATAGTGAGTTCAAGACTAGCTTAAACTTCCTGGTAAGACCCTGTCTCACAAAACCAAAACAATTTAAAAAAATTTTAGTTGAGAAAGACCATAGAATTTATTGAAATCATACCCCTAATTTAACAGATCAAAGCTGAGCATGCAATCATTAGAAACACAATCATTAATAGTAATACTATACTTAACATTTACATATCTTTGGATCTAAGCATCACAATCTTAAGGGTTATTTTAATGTGCATGGACATGTTTAAAGGAACATACAATTGTAAAGAATCCAAAATCAATGTTATCAGCAAGTATTTTTATTTTTGTCTAGAATATAGTTGAATGGTCCAGTTCTATTAGAATTAGCATGGCGGCTTTTCTTAGTCTTTTCAGGCTGCTGTAACAAAATATGATAAACTGAATGACTTATAAACATAAGAAATTTGTAGCTCACTGCTCCCAAGGCTGATAAGTCCAAGGCCAGGTCACTGGAAGATTTGGTATCTGTTGAGTTTTCATTTCCTGGTACACAGATGATACCTCTCTGCATCCTGACATTGTGAGGAAAGCAAGCGAGCTCCCTGAGGCACCTTACAAAATTAAAAGCCCTCTCATGAGAACTTTGCCCCCCACCCCTGGGTGACACCACCACAAACACCATCACACTGGGGATTGGGTGTCAATATACGAATGTAGAGTGGACAAAAAACTCAGACCTTAGCATCACTGTTTTCCTTCTACCATCAAAATGAGAGACTGGGATATACATGGAAAAATTATTAAAGTGAAAAGATCAGGTTTAGCTTAAAGAAAACTTTCTGAGCCACTAGAGCCAGCCATTTGTAGGCAAGATCACGAGAACTGTGTTGCCATCCCTGCCACAGAGCTGAACTGTAAACACACCTGACAGGCCACACAAAGGGATGCGTGACGTGGGCTGAGAAGCTGCACTAGATCATTTCCTTTCAGAAAACAATTTTCCTCGCCAACTACCTCATGCAAAAATAGGCATTTTCCCTAATCTTCTCCCTCGTGTTCAGGGATCAAAACTTGCTTTGACAGCTCTAATGGTAGAGAGCTTAGAATCATAGTCAACAGCTAATAGTCTGCTACACTCACGGCATAGCAGGACCTGTGCAAGCACGCCCAGAGCTCTTTCACACCCAGCAACCAGCAGATTGGGAAAAAGGAAGAATTCTTTCTTATCAGATTGTAGAAACAATCCTCTCATTATTAGGAAACATTTCTATGGAGTTTTACAACAAATTCCATTCGTTTATTTCAATACAGTTTTATGATCCATCTATCCATTTATTTCAATAAATCTAAACACATAGGTGTGAAAGGGAGATTTACTAATAAATCTACCAGTATGTTAGTGAAAGATAAAACCTATCAAATAGAGCAGCATCAATTCACATAATTGATCTTTTAAATTATACTAGCTTCTCACCAATTCATTCTACTAAAATCTTATATTATTTAATCCTTATACTGGATAAAAAATTGAACCAGTCATACAGTGTTTGACAAAGCCCGTATAACTGTGCAGAATGAATTCTGATAAAATATTGACTTTAGTTAGCAATGATGTATCCATATTTGCTCATCAATTTTTAACAAACATGCCACACCAATACAAACATAGAATAAATAAAAGGCTAGGAGAACTGTCACAATCTAGAAGTGTAACTACGGAGCACAACCCAATTTAATACTTGATACTTGAAGACTGGGTAGCTGTTCTGTGATTAAGAACTTCATCTGTATTCGGGTTATCTGATTGCCTCTACCTGGAAGGGTTTCCATTCCACTGCTCGCCCTTCTGGCTTGCTGGGTAGAAGCCATGCTGACCCAGCCTGAACTGCTCGAGGTGTGTGAGGGTGCCCCTGATCAGCTGTTTCTGAACGTTGAATGTCTGTCACACGGAAGGACTGTGTTGGCACCTGGAAAACAGGTGTGTCTAAGGCACACAGGGTTCCTATGCCCAGCAAAGGAAGCAGACACCAAACAAGGTTTACACTAATTGGATAAACAACCATATGTCCATCACAGTCATAATGTACACTCAACAAATAGTGGTTAAAAGATACTATAAACTTGGCTCGTTCAGAAAATAACCTAATTTTAGTTAAGTTTTCTCTTTGTATCCAGTGCACCAAGAAAAAGTAATGCCATAGACAAAATAATGAATGAATTTTCGACCCTTAAACTGAATTATCTTTAACTTATTGGTGTAATAATTTACTTGGAGGTTAAGCTTCAAATAATCTTGCCTATGTCTCATTTAGCAATAATATTTTTCCCTCTAGTCATCAGTTTCAGCTGATAAATGATCTTTTAATGCTTTATGAGAGCACTTAAGGAAGTATAAATGTACACTGACATGTGTTAGGTCTTTACATGTCCTGATCAAACTTTAAGATGGTCATTGGAGCGGTAGAGAGCAAACTCTCCCTCCCTCCCCGTGCTGTTCCTCCCTGCTTCCCTGTCGGGAGCTGTCGAAGCTGGAAATCCAGCACGCGTGCAAGGCTGGAGCACATCCGTCCCCAGAACAGAGCGCCCAGGACAAGCCACAGGAAGCAGCTGCCTCAGCCCAGGGAACACCTAACCCCAAGACAATCTGAACAGTGGGTTGCTAGGACAATAGGTGTCATGTGACATTAAGTTGCTAAAATGTATACATAAAAGCCCCTGCAGTGAGAGGGCAGTTCCTTCCTCCCATCAGGAGGGTAAGGGCTCCACCTGTCCCCAGCTTTGCCTCTTCTTTATTTTTCATCCTCTCTTGGTCCTTCACCCCAAGAACCCCCAAAGCTGCAGCCAGTCCCCATACCTCCCCACTCCCTTATTTCGGCATAAGGCAATAATAATGTTCCCTGTATAAAGGCATAAAAAGGCATACTTTTTTTCACTTCCAGCTATTTTCAGGTACTTGAGCAAAGCTGTGAGTTAGATTTACCCAGAAAGGAAGCTTAAGGGGTAGATCAGGGAGTGATTAAAATGATGGAATGAATCCAAGCTGTGTAAAGAGGGAAATGAGGACAGAGTGGGGCTTTCTCAAAATAGCACTTAAAGACATTGGATTACTCTTCAATATTCCCCTTTCCTCAAAGGAGGAGTTCAGGGAGCCAGTAGAGTATACAGTGGGGTTTCTAACCAAGAGGGGATAATAGAGAATCACTTTCCACCTCTAGCTTTTAGCCTCTTTTATTAACAATACATGTCTGAATCCCGCGGCTTAGAGTCTGGGTAAGAGCAGAGCTTTCTCAGCTTCTTGTGGATTAATCAATATCCCTTTCACTTACATTCACTTGTGACTATGGTCAGAAATAACCTACGGTGGTAATTGGTACTTTTCTTTCAGGAAAGAGGTTCAATTGCTAGGTTTGATCATTATGTTATTTCTACTTCTGTCTATCTAAAGACACTAATTTCTTACTTCCAAATTAGAATAAAAACAGGTTTTTGTCCTATTAACAGAATGAGCTCTTAAATGAGAAACTAGACTCAACAGATAGGAATTAACACCAAAACCTAGGACTGTGTTGGTCTTACGCCCATTAGAATGAGTAGGAATCGATGTCACCAGATGTGACTGTGGCATGGGTGGATGGCCACAGTGAAGGCAGGCAGCATCTGGCAAGCCCTGCTGCCTATCAGCTTTCCGGCCACTTGGACACAGTACCCGGCACCCACAATATAAAGGAGGGTAGGTTTACTCTGGCTCGTGGTGATGGGGGTTCAGTCCATGGATGACTGGCTCAAAGGCAGAAACAGCACAGCAGAAGCATGTTACAGCAGGAAGCTGGTCAACCATGGTAACCAAGAAGCAGAGACAAAAAAAGAGGAGAGAGGGACAAAAATACACCCCTTCATGTCACCTACCCCACACCCTGTAATCTACCTCCAACAGGTTCTACCTCTCAACAGCATATTTAACTATGAATTCACCAGTGGATGAATCTATTAATGCATATGATGTCCCACCGTCCAGTCACAGTCCAAAAAGTCACACCTCTGAACACAGGAGACTTTGGGGAAACATTTGAGATCCCAACCATAACACTACCTGTCATAGAAGCACTTTGCAATACTGTCCCATCAATCTCTCCATCAGAACTTAGTCATGTGCTTACATCCAGCTGCAGTGGAACAAGACGTACAGGCACGTGGGGCCAGTCCTCCGAGAGGGCTAACAGGAAAGGGAAAGCCACAGTTCAAAGTCAGCACCAGATGCAGCACACATCTATTCAGACAGTGAAACATTTTTGTCCTCTTGACATCAAGTTGTATTAATCACCTAAAGGTTGATTTATGTTCCTATCTGCCAGCACAAGCAAAAGGAAGATGATCCTCTGAACATGAACGATGACTGTTTCCCTTGCCTGTTTGCCTGTCTGGCCAGCTTTCTTGCTCCCTGCCCCAATATTTAGTCCATTTTCTGTTACTACAACGCTATACCTTAGACTCAGTATTTGTAAAGTAAAGAGGTTTATTTAAATCACAGTTTTGGAACCTGAAAGTCCAAAATGACAGTACCCCATCTGTTTGGCCTCTTTGTTATGTCACAATATGGCAGAAGAACACAAAGTAAAATAGTCACATGCTTAAGAGCACAAATTCATGGAGTGCATTCGCTTTATAATACTTCAATCAAGAACTAACTGGGATCCCATGAGAACCACATTAATTCCTTCCAGGGGTAGGGCCCCAGGGACCTATCCTTTTCCCACGAGACCAGCTGCCTATTTATACACCCACACTGGGGACTAAGCCTCCAGCACATGAATCCTTCCAGAGCAAATGCATCCGAACCATAGCATCCCCTCCACACTATATTTTAAGTTGCCACAAAATAGAGGTCTTTTCATTTGTTTGTGCATCTAAAATATGTTTGCTTGATAAAAAATGTTTGTTGGCTTGTCCTGTTAACTGTCCAATGTTATTCACGGGAGACAGTAAATTCTAAAGTTTCAATGTTTAGAATCATTGAATCGAAAATCAGACCATCTAGAAAAATGCGTAAGTCTTTTTCCAAAAGAGCCCAATGGGCATAAATATGTTTTTTCTCTTCATCTTCAAAAATGCCTACTTGCATTCATACACAACGAGACCCCTAACTCTGCACATCTCCTGTGTACTTCAAATATTTAGAAGCTATACATTTCCTCTTTCGAAGATGTACAGTGGCAAGAATATCCTTGAAATTACTAACGTAGAATTTTGATTTTTTTATCTTGCATGTAAAGTTATTTAGATACTACAATATGCCACCTTTTCTAGGAAAATAATGGGCAAGTTAACTGTCTTTGTAATCAGAATGTAATGCTCTGGCCGCATTAGACCAATAAGAAATAAGAGCAAAGAGGGTGTTGATCATTTTCAGTTTTCTGCAATGTGGTATGACTAAAAGCAAATATAAATTTCACTTTCTGAAACGGGTTGGGTGGTTAGCCAACCATTTTAAAAATACTGTTTGATTATATTAATGAGTAAATAATCAAGATAAATCCATATCTTGAGCTTAAATAGAAGCTAGGAGATAAAAGAAATCGATGGGTTTTGCAGCTGCTTTGCCTTCCAGATTACATATGCTTTCGGGATGGAGAAAGAGTGGCATCTAGTGGTAACGATCAGCAACTGCACCCATCAGGAAGCTGACTTCTCAAAATATTTCAGCCCCATTTGTATGAAAACACATTGCTGGAATTTTTAAACGCCAGCATCTTCTCACCTCAAAGAGAGCATGTGATAAGTCATACCTCCGTACTCAACTACTCTTAAAATGGTCAAGTTCAGCACTCACACATTGTGATGTGAAAATCGTGTCCTGATATTTGTAGTTTGGTACTTGATGAACAAGCTAGAACTTCGCAGTTACCAGAGAACTTCGCACTCTTTCCAGCCAAATGAACTGGTCCTCGCTATTTCTGGTACTTGTCACACCTTTTGGAACCAATTAACAGTACCAAGGTACCACTGTATTTTTTTTTGTCCAGTTTATTTCACTTACAGTAGTGGCTTCAAGTTCCATTCATTTTCCTGCAAATGACATGATTTTATTTCTCTTTATGACTAAATAATATTCCACTGTGTTTTTCTTTATCATTCACCTAATATTTCTTTATCCATTTATCAGCTGATCAAGGCTGTTTCCAAAGCTTACCTATTGTGAATTGTGAAGCTATAAACGTAACTCTTTAAAATATAGGGGAAATACTTAAAGTGACAGGCACACACAAAGACTTCTTGAATAGAATTCCAATAGCGCAAGAAATTGTATCAAGAATCAATAAATGCAGTTACATCAAATTAAAAATGTCTGCATCGCAAAGGAAACAACAGAGTGAAAAGACAACCTACAAAATGGAAGAAATTTTTTGCTACCTATTCTGATAGAGAACTACTACCAAGAACATATAAAGAACCCAAAAAAATTAACAGACTCTTTTTATTAACAGATATACATACACCACACACACACACACACACACACACACACACACACGCACACGCCAGACTGATCACTGCATCTCTTCCTTGGGATGATTCCAAGGCTGCTCAGAGTGCAGCGTCTAACAATGCTCTTTCCTAGAAATAGAAGGGGTCCCTTTCTTCCCTTTGTGGGCAGCCGTGAGGGGCCACAATCCAGCTATAAGAAAGTTATCAAAGCAGAGTGTGAAGTCAGACAGGTGAGAGGAAAAATCCCTCAGAGCTGAGATATGTGGGTCAGAAGAAGGAAGTCACAGATTTCATTCCAGCTCAGAGTAAGTAATGGTCAACTAAGTTGACTCAGCTTAGTTCTGGGGGTAGAAGATCCACGCTAGGGAGCCGTCTCACCAGAATGGTGTAAAAGGGAAACTAAGGCTTGCGTCTGTTTCCTCAGAGGAGCCCCAGTCCTCACCTGGACCTGGGATGCCGACTCCTGCTTCCAGCGCAGACCCTTCGGCTTCCCACTGAAGGCCCTTCGGCCTCCTGATACAGAGTCACGGGACGCCACGCTGAGCTCCAGGCCTTCGGCTGGACCCTTCAGACCTCCGGCACAGACAGCCCTTCTGTGCTGTTCCTCACCTGACTCCATAGGTGGCCTCCGTAAGCCAATCTTGTAAACTCCTGTGCATTTGTATATCTTGAATTAAATCTGTTTCTTTACGAAGCACTGTTGGATATTGAATTTGGTACCAGGGAAGTGGGATCATTGCTGTGCCTCTACCTGACATGTTGTCATATCCACGAGTGGAAAACAAGCCGCTGCTCTGCTGGAAAATGCAGCCCCCGGCAATCCTCAACCCAGCCTCAGTAAAGAACTGAAGAAGCAGAGTTTAAAACCAAAAGAAAACAATTTATTTGATGGTGGCAAAACAGGGAAAAGAGAAAGATAACAGACAGCTACTCGGGGAAGGTAGGGAGTACTCGAAACTGAAATACTTGTGGTTTGTCTTCAACTCCCTTTGGGGGGAAATAGTGATTTTTTTTTTCCCATCGCCCACATCTGATTGGCTCTCTGGCTGTCTTTAATCCTAACCTGAGCACCACTATCCACATTTCTATCTGGTCATTTGATTTCCTCCTGTCCCTTTGGGAGTATAGGTGGAAGGGCTCATAGAAAGGTAGATTAAGTAGAGAGCATGTGTGCTTCACATAGTAAAGAAGAGTTCTTGGGCAGCTGCTCCTGGTCCCCTTTTCATTTTACCGGAGGTGGGTGATGGGGCCTGGTTACTCTGGCCTTTCAGGTTCCTGGTTGCATGCCTGTGTTGCCTGCTAAATAATTGTTGGAGTCTAATTACAGAGGCAAAAAGCTACCTTTAGGAAGGCTTTCGATTAATTCCTTTAATAAAGCTCAATGAGATCCTCTTTTGTCCTTTTTCCTGTCTGTGACACACATGCACACACACACACACACACACACACCCCGCCCATTCCTACAATGTGGTTCAGGAGCCTTTCTGACTGGCCTGTGGGAAGAGTTTGGGAAGGTTTGAAGATACTGGATGAAGAAACAGCCCCAGAATGCCTTAAGCTATACTTGATGGCAGATTTTGGTTATAGCTCAGAAGGCCAGAATGCTCATAAAAACGCTGCCGGTAAAGATCAGGCTAAGGAGGTTTCTGCTGGGAAGAAGGACTGCTTTAGCTGTTGGACTCCAGATGATTTGTATTATTATTTGACAGAAAGTTTCATTTTGTTCATGTCCAGAGACCTTGCCTGAGACTGAAATTAAGGGCAGTGAATTAATGAATCTTGCAGAAGAAATTTCAGGACAGTCTAATGTTGAGGCAGTGGCATGGCTACTGTTGGGGGCTTTATCCAGATCTATGTTGAGAATCGAAAGCAAAAGTCAAGTAGAATGGTTTAAAACATTTTGAGTTTGGCCAGAAAGGAAGCTCCAGTAAAGCTATAAACTGCAAAGATAGACAGAGGAGAGCTTGTTTTCTGAGAAAGTAAAGCACAGTGGGAAAGATAGCCTGAGGACATTACAAGAAACAGCAGGACTCCAGCTTCTGCAAATGCCTGAAGATGCAAAGGCAAAAGATGTTACTTTGAGAATAAAGCCCCATAGCACCATGTTCCAGAATGGCAGTGGGCTAGAGAACTTGTTCCTTGGCTCATAAGTCAAGCCCTACAGCCAAGAGAGAAGGAAGCCTGGCCCCTGCTCCAGCTGGCAACAGACCTTGGCATCATCCATGTGGCACTGGTTTTAGGTGCCTGCAGAAAGTAAGAGTTGTGGGGCCAGGAAGGCATCCGCCTGGATTTCAGAAGGCCTGGGAGCCAAGGTAGTGTGCCCCTGAGACAGTAGTTTGTGAAACTAAGTGTGAAGCTGGTATAGTGTAGGTCCAAAGAGGTTGGAAAAACCAGGAACACGGATCATCTGAGAAAATCTGCAAGGAGGGAGTAGATTGGACCAAAGAGAGAAGTCATGAGAGAAGCAACTACACAGAATACGGTACAGTAGGGATGGAGCCAGGAAGCCCTTGGAGCTCACCTCCTAACACAGACTGCCTCCAGTGTTAGGGTAGAAACTAAAGGACTTAATGTTTTCCTTGCTGGACTTTGGACGTGGCTTTGTACCCATTCATTTCTATCCCCCTATTTGTACCTTTTGGGATAGAAATGTGGATCTTGTACTATTGTATGTTGGAAGTGTTTAACTTTCTTTTCATTTACACACAGGCTTGAAGCTAAGAGTTTGCTTGAAATCTCAAGAGACTTTAGGTTTGGACTTTTCAACCATGCTGAAGCTGTTAGGAGTTTCACAACTCTTAGAGATGGACTAAATGACTTTTTCACAAAGAGATATGCATGAGTCTTTGGGTAGAATATTATGGCTGATATCTAGATGTCACTCTGAAACCTCAGGCAGTCATAGGTGGACCTTTTTGGAGGTACCTGAATCTAGAATGTGTGATCAAGGGTATAATGCTGGGATTTACTCAGTATGTGATACTGGAATTAAGAGTGCCCACCATGGGTGTTAGTGCTACCCACCCTAAGGGTAGGAAGCCAGGACAAAATATCAGGGACAGAAAGAGAGCTGCCACCATCACTTGCTGCTTGCTACTTTTGCTGGCTTCTCCCTGCCATGAAACATTTCTCCTCTGCGATGTCCCTCTGCCAGGCCACCCTGCCCTGGAGCCAGTTCACTACGGCCTGACACCTCTACAAACAATAAGCTAAAATACACCTCACCTCCTTTAACTTTTGATGTCAGGTATTTTGTCTCAGTAACAAGAAAAATAACCAACAGGGTGTGACTCATTGTGGGTCACATTGCTATGTGTCCATACAATCAAGAGTTTTGCATTTTTTTTTCTGTCCTATCACTTACTTCCATCCTCAAGTTTCCCACATGGTTTTTTTTTTTTTAAGAGAATAAAACAAAACAGAACAAAGCAAATCAGAAAAAAAAAATGCAAGGCAGTATTTCAAAACAAGACAACAGGAAATCAACAACGGCTCCCATAATGTCTCCTGTTTTCTTTGAAACAGGTGACCCATATGGTTTAAGAAGGCTGTTAAAGACGTCATCATCATGCCACCTAACACACTGACTAAGGGAGGAAAGGCACAGGGCAAAACTGTTCCTTCCAACTGATCTTTTGCCTGTAAGTAAACTTCACAGGATCTACATCACATTGACTTTGGTTTTGGAAATAGCAGGGAATAAGGGGATGCATTTTATATAGAGAAGTTATTATGAACTACTAAAGATAAAGTCCTTTGGTCTGCAATTCTAAGTGATGGGCATAAAATACTCCTCCTTCCCCCAAAATATTGTGTTGGTGGTCTAAATTCTAAACAAATGCTAGACTACAGCTGAGGTTTAGAAATATATATAAAAGTTTCACATTACCACATACAATTTTCCTCTAATAATATAATGTTCTTAGACTTGGAATTGATCAAAGAGTTCCCAACACAGGAGAACTTGCTTGTTTTGAGTTACAGTGTTCATCTTCTGCAGGATAACACAGTGATGTATTCCTGAATCCATTTGCCTTTTTATTTTTATGAGATGGAAACTCACTATGTTGCCCCAGCTGGCCTTGAACTTGTGATCTTTTTGCCTCAGCCTACTGAGTAGCTGTGATTACAGGTGTGCACCACCATGCCCAGTTTTATATTCTTGCATTTAAACAGCAGAATCCAGAGAAAGAGCGCTAAAAAATATGGAACTTGAATTACTTCAATCCTTTCATTCTGTGTAATTATTTAGGGTTTAATTTTGTGCTAAAATTTT
>PVJX010004078.1:0-99257 GCA_004027295.1 Dolichotis patagonum
TGGCTTCCCTAATGTCTGGTCTTGAAGACCTGAAATGCCCTCCTCATCCTGCTCAGATCAATTCCATACTAGGTTGTTTCATGTGAATTCCCTGTATGTGACAATATGGACAACTATTTGGAAGAAAACAAGAGTCAATATGATAGAGAGTGAATATCTCTGATTGTGTAGTTTTGAAATTTTTGTCTCTTACATTGCTTTCTGGTGATCCACTTTGCTCTGTTTTGTTGTGTTTAATTCTACCCTTTTGATATAATTGCATGTATATTTGCATGGGTAAGATGGATGACCATATTGCTGTTTTTGTCAGATTGTGGAGCAGAACTGTTAACAGTCTCACTGTTTGAATGTCTACTTCACATGTTTTACCTTTGTAAATTGAACAACTATTTCCAAGAAGTCAGTATGTAATTTGTCAAGCAATAATTTCTTAGGTTTTTTTGTTGTTGTTCTTTTCTTTTTTTCCTTGGAATTCTGTATTGTTGCTACCCTTTATTCTGTTTTGTTTTGTTTTTTTCTCTTTAAATAAAATTATTTAAAAAAATTAGAAAAAAAGAATAATAATGTTCATCACACTAATGTTTTAAGAATGATTCAAAAGATCCTACACTTATTCATACATGAGAAGCATGAAAATTATCACATCCACATGATGGAATAATATTCACATTTAACATATGAAGTAAAGCTCCCCGCATTAGCATAGGATAATTTTTATAATATACTATTGAGTGAGCATAGCAACATGCAGAATGATTTCCTGATAAATTGCTATTTATTTTTAAAGTTTAAAATATGCAAAACTATATGTATGATTTGGGAAAACATATTTGATCCCAGCTTCTCAGGAAGCAGAGCTCAAAACACTGGCTTGTGCGCGATGTATAGTAGGGAGGCAACGAAAGCGAGATAAAAGAGAGGAGCAGACGGAGGCACAGCTAACAGGGTGATGCATTACCATTTAGTACTGGGCTTGGTAACACGAATGACCACTTGAGCTGTCCTTTAAGACCCGGCTTCGCCGGATAATGTTCCTATAGAAGGAAAGGAGAAGAGTTTAGAATTTGGTTTTCCTTATGGGATGTTAATTCCTTCGCAATCCCACTCACATGTGTGGATTCAATGGCATCTCCTGGCTCAGCATCAGTAAGGAATTGCTGGATCACTATCCCAGTTTGTGGCAAGGCATTCGGTAGGGTGAATTTGGCAAAAGCCCATACCGTATTGATCTTTGCAGAGAAACCTATAGCTGGAAAATGTCACTGACTCTAGAAACTCGTGAGGATGAGAAGATGGCAATTGGCAGGTAAAAAGTTCAGAGGTGACAATCATTTCAGGACACTGAGGAATAATGACTCTGGAGCCTGACTCCATGAGTGTAAAAAATCCAGCATTGGTTCTCATAAACTACGCAGTGTTGGGGGTGTGGGACAGTACTTTTGAGTCAGGTTTGTCATCTGAAGAACAAGAATAAGAGTAGCCATTGTGTGAGGTTATAGGGAGGCCACCATACTTTCTGAATACTACTATTGTGTAACCCATGATTTTGCTAAAATGTTGAAACCTGAAACAAGCGTTTTATCATGCTCACGATTTGTGAGTCAGGAGTTTGAGAGTTTGGCAGGACAGTTTCCACTGAGAGTCTCTAATGCTGCAAAAGTATGATGTGCTTGGGACTGACGGTCCCTTCCAGCTGACATGGGCACTCCGTTGGTACTGTCTCCTGGAAGGAACACACGCATGTGCTCTCCGGAGCGTCAGTCTCCCCCTCGGCAGTGCAGGAGGTCCTGGTGGAAGCCACAGCGTCTTTTCCAACCTGGCATCTAAAACCCGTAGCAACATTTCTGTTGTAGTCTATCTGTGACAAGAAAGTTACTAGGGCAGCCCCAAAGTCAGGAGGAAGCAATATACACACCACTTTCAATAAGACAAAAATGTCAAATCATTCTCAAGAAGGCTTTGAAATAACCACAGTATGACTCAAATCACTCTGAACAGCACCTCCCCTCCCTAAATCACTGGTAATATTCTTTTGACCTGGTAACATAATAGTTTGGCCTCTCCATTGAACTCTCTCATCGCTTGTTCTTCTTTTTCTTTTTGATTTAGTGTTGAATCCACAATGCTCCCTCCACAGAGCAGAGATGGACCAGTAATAATGCAGGTGAGCATCACAGCCCATGTTCTATAAATCCTGCAGTTATTTGGAGAAGATGGATACAGCACTTTAATTTTTTTCCAGTTGACATCTTGTTAGGGCTTGTTAGTCAACATGTCCCTGAAATGCAGGCCAGGAGAGGTGGCATCACACTCCAGCGCCTACAGAGCTCTGGGGTGGATGCTTTTGACACTGTTTAGAAACCCTTATCTGAAACTATTAAAAATGAACAGTGGTCCCAGAATAAGTTGCATCTTTGCATTAGCTTTAATTTTAATAGCTTCACAGAGGAATTCATATCAGCTCTCTGATTCTCATAAATTGCCTTACAGTAATGTTTCAAGAATATAAAAATCTTTTTCTTCTATAGAGATTTTTTTGTTGTTGCTTTTTTTAGTCTTTTTGAGACAGGATCTTGCTATGCAGTTCAGGTTGGCTTTGAGCTCACATTGAAGCCCACGTTGGTTTCAAACTTGCACAGATCCTCCTGACTCAACCTCCCAAGTGTTGGGATTACAGACATGTACCAGCATGCTTGGCTTCTACAGAGATTTAGAAAGACCAAAAGAAAGGTGTGGATTGTTGCTGGGGGTAGACTTAATCTCTTAAAGTCCACTTTAGTTGTTTTGTGTTTTGGAAACAAGTATTTGTTGCAGTGTTTAAATTATATAAATGTTTCACAGTGCTGAAAGCTGTGTTTGCTGAGTTACTATTCATTTTCAATTAATGAGGGCATAAATATAAATATTTTTAATCTTCAGCCTTCTTTATTATGCACACTGTTATATTATGATGATGAAAGCATGCAAGTTTTTCACTTCACACTCTTGTGTGATGATGGCAATTTTATTTTATTAAGTGTAAATGCTGAATATTCCTTAGAAAACTATTCTAAGTTGAATTTAATTTTTTCCCCATAGTCTAGGGAGAAAAGCATTTTAAAAAATTGTTTTACACAGGAATGATATCTGATGGTTTCTCAGAGCCTGAGATATTCTTGCACAACGGCCACTCTGTAAAAACTAAAATAATTTGAGAGTGTATATCATTTTAAATATGCAAACACAGATGTGCATGTATTTCATGGACATTTCATTGACATATTTCATTGACATATTTCATGGACATTTCATGGACATATTCATGAAAGATTTGTTTGTAGAGGACTGGCTAAAATTTCAAGAATGCCTTAATCGATGATGCAGAGAACCAGTGATGCTGAGGCTGCCTTAGGCGATCGCTGGGTGAAGCGGTCAGGCTGTGGCGTCCCCTACTGCAGGTTGGCACGGCCTTCTTTTCTCTGGCACATGCGCCCTCTGCTAGCATGGCAGCCTGTGTGTCACAGATCTAGGGCAGCAGCGATTACCTCAGCCTGGCTTCTCCACCACAGAGAGCTTTCTGTGTTCTGCAGTGAAAATGGCTCTTTCTTTTTTCTTGCATCTCAAATGACATCTGGGAATTTTCTTCTGGGTTCCCCAACTGTTGTAGTCAGGGGTTGTACAGAGAACAATTAGAATCAGGACATGGAATTTATAATATTATTTTTATGATGGTCACCCAGAGTTAACATAAGAAAATGCAGGAAATCTATTCACAACACCAAATACATGGAATATTTCATCAAGGGCCTGAATCCCACAGAAATGTCCCACATGAGTCCAGATAAAGACCCAGAGCTCATGACAATACCTCCCATGAGTCCAACTTGGAGGTCTGGAGCCCATAAGGACTCACGCCAGTCTCTTTTATGGATCCGTGCTGGGAAGGCCCAAAGATCAGCGGTGGAAACTAGGAAGTCTATGCCAGTGGGGTGAAGGAGCTGTGTGATAGGTTGAGGGTTCTATGCTAGAGCTGAGAAGTCACACAACAAACACCAGGGCTGTCCTGAAAAGCACCACAGCCACCCTCAGTGACACGGAGGCCCTGAGCTCCTCTGACAAGCACAGTGGAGTACATGCCAGGAAGCCAGGGTGACGAGTTCATCCTGGAGACCCAGCAGCACATGTCTTCCCCTCCAGAGCCAGGAAGCAATGCTCCATGTGAGGACCAGAGCTTCTCCAGGAAAACAAACAGCTCAAACAGCAACACTTAGGAGAACCCATAACACCTCAACGTCTCAATGCCATAATGCCTTAACGCTCTTCCTTCTCCTTCTCCACGTCTACATTTATGCTGGCAACCTTCCTCAGGTGAAACATCTACGCTCAGCAGCATGCTGATGTAATCCAGCTGGTGTTAAGTTGACCACCAGTTTTTAATCCATAACACGAACAGTGTGACCATGGGTTAGGCTTCTGCCCTAAAGCTGGGAGACTTGATCTGCTTGGCAGCTTGCTGTGACATTCCCCAACCTCTGACAGCTCCTGGTATTTTCTTTTGAAAGACAGACAATAACTATTGAGAAAAGTGAGGAAATGATATAGGAGCGCCTAACATGAAGGCAGTGACGGTAGTGAAGCGAATTATAATCAAGGTCCATCGATAACACAGCAAATTTTAAGTTTTGAAATACTTTGATTTTTCTTTACTTTTAGCATACTTGTTGCTATTGAGATTGTCAAATCCTGTACCTCTAAGTGACAGATATATCAACTTCTCCCTTTCTCTAGTTTCCTGTCTCAAAATGTTGAGCACCTAGACTGATATTTCTTTATCTAAGTAAGAAATAAACCACACACTTATTTCTCATACTACTGATTAATTGGATTTCTAGGATGGATTGGGTAGGTTTCCTAAAATTAATGGCTTTTAGTCCTGGTGGTTCAGAGATTACTAGAGGAACTTTAAAAACATGAATATCCAAGTATTATCATTGATAAATTAAGAATCTTTGGTGGGAGGGGAAAGTTTCTCAAGATATTTGTCAATGTCTTCATGAGATTTATTGTGCAAACAGATGAAAAACCATTTTATCCTAGCCAATTTAATTCAAAATAAATGGACAGTACAAAAAAGTACATAAATAGCCAAACCCAAAGGTAAAAGTTGAATGTATTAAAGAAACAAAATAACAATGATTTAATTTTTATTATTTTAGTATAAAAAGGTACCTGTATGAAATGTTAAAAAATAAAACTCTTGTTTTAACAATTATAACTCCTGTATTACAAAAGTAAGCCAAGAAATTGGAGTTGTATCAACAGGAAGAGCAGCAAAAATCCTTGGAGGTGCTCACTTTATTCATTGCTACCATCTAGCATTTCATCTGCAAACTAAGTTTCACAGTTTATGTCACTACTGAACTCAAACTAAATGGAGAAGAACTGAAAACTGTCTAAAATCAGGAGTGAGACATGAGTGTCTAGTTTCTTTACTCCTGTTCAATTTAGTACTTAAAACTTTAACCAGGTCAATTAGGCAAGAGAAAGAACTAGCGTGATCGGAATAGAAAGGAAGACGTCAAACCATCTTTTCTTGCCTATGGCACAATCCTTTACAAAGAAGATCCAAATAACTCCACCAGAAGTCTTTTAGAACTAATGAACTAATTCAGCACTGTGTCTCCAAAGTCAACACATGAAAATCAATAGTGCTTCTGTACTGTACACCAACAATAAAATCAGGAAAACAATCCCATTTATAATATAGTAGCTTCAAAAAAAATCACATAGGAATTAAGATAAGGAAGCAAAAGACCTCTATAAGGAAAACTAGAGTGCTCTGAAAAAAGGGATTGAAGAGGACATCAGAAAGCAGAAAGACATCTCCTGTGTGAATAGGAAGAGCCAATATTGTCAAAATTGCCCCTTTCCAAAAATCATATTTATAATTTATATATTGAATACAATTCCATTCAAAATGCCAGCAGTATTTTTCACAGAACTAGAAAAATCAATTGTAAAATTTATATGGAACCAGAAGAGATGCAGAATACCCAAAGCAATCCTGAGCAACAAGAGCAAAGCAAGGAACATCACAATGCTGGGTTTCAAGTTATATTACAGAGCTATAGTAACAAACACAGCATGGTACTGTCACAAAACAGCCAAGTTGACAAGTGGAATAAACAGAGGATTCTGGGACAATTTCAAGCTCCCCCAGCCATTTGATTTTTGAGAAACAGGCCAAGCATATGTTGGAGAAAAGATAACATTTTACAAATGGTGCTGGGAAAAACTAGTCATGCATGTGCAGAAGAATGAATCCAGTCTTATATATCTCATCCTGTACTAAGATAAATCAGAATGAATCAAAGAGCTACACAGAAAGTCAGAAACCTTCATTCTACTGAAAGAAAATTTGGTAAAACTCTTTAATACACAAGTATAGGCAAGGACTTTCTGAACAGAGCCACAACTGCACAAGAAATGACATCAATAGTTTAAAGAATGAGATGATAACAAATTAAAAATCTTCTGCACAATAAAAGGAAATAGCCAACAACATGAAGAGACAACCTACAGAATGGGAAAAAAAGGTTGCTTGGCTGTCCACTTGCATGCATATATCCAATATACTTGAGTATTGTCTGGAATGTTCCAGAATGTGGAAGAACACTGGTTAACTACTTCCATATGAAATCAGGGAAGTCATGTGGATAATTTCAGCATCAGTATTGCTAAGGAAAAACTGAAATTGTATAGAGGCTAATTTTTTAAAAAATCAACACAGCAATTATCTGGTGGACAATATCTGAAGTCATTTAGAATTGTTGAAATTTGTAACTCTTTCCTTTGATAAAGGGCACTGCTCAGTGATGGATCCTTTGACCTATTCTATCTTCTCCTTGGTCACTGTGTGGTAGAAATCAGGGCACATGAACCACATGATATCGGTCCCATTATCTCTGAACAAATCAAGGTTCAGCCCGTGGCAGCCTGGGGTAAATAAGCTCCTTGGTCTATATGGACTAATAAGGAGCTTTACTTATTTTTTATTTTTTAAATAAATGTTTATTGAAGAGCAGCTGTACTTTCACTTAATGGTGAAAAACTGCAAGAGCATCAGAATATGAAATAGTGATGTCTCATCACAAAATTTACAAGACCTATATACAGAAAACTAGAAAATATTACAGAGAAATTAAAGATTTCAAGACATATTTTAAGGTGAAATACTTGAAGATAATAATTTTCCAAAAATTGATGTAAAAATCTAATTCTAATGAAAATTCCAGTTTTCATATCACTTGCTTTTGGGAAGGAAGAACCAATATAATGAAAATGGCTATACTCCCCAAACTGTTAATACAGATTTAATGCAATTCCAATTAAAATTTCAACAGCATATCCCACAGAATTAGAGAAGACAAATGAATCCTAAAATTCATTTGGAACCAAGAGGGGCCTAGAATAGAACAGGCAATTCTGAGTAACAAAGGTAAGTCAGTGGACATCATAATTCTTAACTTGAAATTATACTGTAAATCTACTGTGATAAAAACAGTGTGGCAAAACACAGATCAGAATGCACAGAAAGAACTTCAGACATACTCAGCCATCTTATCTTTGACAAAGATACCAAACACATTCACTGGAAGAAGGATAGCCTCATTAATGGTGCTGGAAAACTGACTTTGCACATGCTGAAGATTAAAATTGGACCCATATCTTTCACCATGCACTAAACTAAATTCAAACTGGATCAAAGATCTAAATATTAAAACAGAAATATTAAACCTATGGAAGATAGAATCAGTAAAACTCTTGAAGATGCTGGTGTAGGCAAAGACTTTATGAAGAAAATTCTGATCACACAGGAACTATCACAAAGAATCAACAACTGGGATCTCATCTTATTAAAATGATTTTGGCACAGCAAGGGAAACCAACAGAGTGAAGAGACAACCCACAGTGTGGGAAAAAAATTTCTTCCAGGTGTTCCTCAGACAAAGGACTAATATCTAGAATATGCAAAGGATTAAAAAGAGTCAGACTTCCCAAATTCAAAGACCATATCTAAAAATGGGCATCTGAAATGAATAGACACTTCTGAGATGAAGAAGTAGAAATAGCAAATAAACATATGAAAAAATGTTCAGCGCCACTGGTCACTCAAGAGATGCAAAATAAAACAACATTGAGATTTCATCTCACTACAGAAAAAATGTCTAGCATCAAGAAATGAACCAATAACAAATGCTGGGGGGGCTGTGGGGAGAAAGGAACCCTTCTCTACTGTTGGTGGGAGTGTAGACTGGTGCAACCACTGTGAAAATCAGTGTGGAGATTCCTCAAAACACTTGCACTAGAGGTTCCATTTGACCCATCTGGGTAATTTCCTAGAAGAATTAAAAACATTATACACCGTGATATATGTGCACCATGATATATATGTACTGTAATATATGTGCACCATGATATATTGTAGCAGCATAGTTTGTAATAGCTAAATCTTGGAAACAACTTATGTTGTTTCCTAGTTTTATCCATAACTGAGTAATGGATAAAAAAGATTTATTTTTATGCAATAAAATACTACTCAGCCATAAAAAAGGACAAACTAGAGACTTTTATAGGTAAATGGATGCAACTTGAGTCTATGCTCATAAGTTAAATAAATCAGATTTGTATATATAAAGATTATATTATCTTCCTAGTGTGAGAAGCTGAAAGAGATAATATTATCAATTCATATTAATTCTGGCAATAATGTCATGTTAGCCTTCGAAAGTTTTTCTTCCTTTTCAAAATTGTTTTAATGCTTTCAAGTGTTTTGGATTTTCATATCAATTTTAGAAAAGCCTGATTATTAAAAAGACTAATTTTTATATTTTAAAATGAAAAAATAAAATGAAGAAAAATTTTGAGACATGTGAAAAGTACATGAAATTTGGATTCAAATATCCATGTAAAAATTGTTATTGGAACAGATCCAAACTCACTTATTTTCATGCTAACCAGTGATACTTACTTATTTTGACAGCTGAGTAGACAGAAAAAGTGTGGCAAACAAAATTTTAAAAATGTATCATTTGGCTCTTTGCAGAACAGTTTTGCAAACTCACGATCTAAATCATTGCTTGTTTTCAGATTTTTTTTGAGATTTAATAATATTCATCTATTGTTACCAAATGTATTTGAATTAAATGTATATGTAACAAGTTGTCAAGAAAAAAATTGAAGAAAGTGTGGAAAGATCTTTTATCTGGGAATAAAAGTAGTACACTTTCTAAAAGCCATTTGGCCACATTTATATGGGTATAAAAATACCTTATAAATCTATATGCCCTGAGTCATCAGTTTCACACCCAGGAATTCTCATTAAGAACATAATTAAAAATATGTGCAGAAATGTGAGAAAACAAAACTGCTTATACTAGTGAAAATCTGAAAATAAGCCAGGTTTTCAAACACAAATAATTAAGTTGTAGTATATTCACAAAATGGAACACACTACAGCCATAAAAAGGATACTGCAGACCTACCCTTGTTGTACTGAAGGAGGTTTAAGAGAACAGTATGAAACAGAAAATTTTAGTAAAATTATGAGATGTGATAGTGTACTAAATACTATTTTTTAAATGTAAAAGGAGGAACAGCAGGAAATGTAGCATCTACTTTCAAACACTCTACTGGGTACACAGGCATACTATTTTACTTAAATTTCCTGATAATCATGCACGATCCACTCATTTTTAATTTTTAGCATACTGTGCACTATCTCTGTTTCATAGGTGTGGAAATGGAAGCCCAGAAAGTAAATTTCCCCACTATATGACTAGGAAGCAGTAAGACCGGGGGGGAAACAGTCACATCCTACATACCTTACAACATGGTTTCCCCTTCTCGATTTGGACCGAGCTGGGTGTGGGGGTGCAAACCTGCAATCCCAGGACTCTGGGAAGTGGAAGCAGAAAGATCAAAATTTCCAGCCCAGTCTATGCAATTTATTGAATTAATGAAACACTGTCTCAAAATTAAAAATAGAAAATAAAGGCTGGGGATGTCGCTCAGTGAGGAGATCCTAGGTACATGGACCCACTCCCCACAAGGAAGGTAAACATCATATATTGCAAACATGTAAAAAAAAAGTGGGGGGGAGGAAGGGATGGGTGGAAGGGAGGGAAGGGAAAGGGAGGAAAGGCGTGAAGGTGTGTTCTGTGCCCGTGCCAAGAAACTAAAATCGAAAAAAAGAAAAAAGATCAGGTTGCGTCTCATTTGAATAAAAAATTAACAGCGAAACACAGGATGCTTTTATTATAAAAAGCGAATGCCCTTCCTGAGACATGGTGCTGTTTAGAAGGCTTTCTAAATTGGAGATTAATGTCATATGCTGCTCAGCCATTTATTGTCTGTGGGTTCACGGACAACTTATTTAACCTTGTGAGCTCTTGTTTTCTTGACATGAAATGGAGATAATGACATTTACCTCATAGAGTCACTGTGAAGATTAAAAGAGGCATGTACCAAAGCATGTAAGGCATAGTTAGAGGCAATAAACTATGATTCCCTGAAGTATGTCATAAGCAAAAAGGATCATAAATTACCCTTGTGTGTCTGCACAGAGATTACTAAAAATGCTGCACCACGCAAGAGGCTACTGCAGGAGGCAATTTAATTCTATTTCTTAAGACTGGTTACTGTCAGTTTAGAACCACTGGTTATGTGAAAGATCATTCTTGTCTTGGATGCATTTCCAAGGACATGTTGTTGGAGGAAAATATTGATCTGTAATACCTACCAGTCATTCTCTATAACGTTTAGTGGCCCTCTCATTACAGACAAACACTCTTTATATCTGTAGAATATATCCAGAATAATACACTGATGAAGAAAATATGTTAGCTGGCCAGAAAACATAAAATTATTTGAAAGGACAAATTGATAATTTTCTTTTCTGATAAAGTTAGGATAATAGCTTAATATGTTTTTTAAAAATGCCAGAAAGTAAGAAACAGTTTTTTTATAGGTTTCCTGGCCAGAGTACCAGTAATAGCTGAGTACCTCTCTTGCTGTTGATTTAAACAAGAAAACAGATCAACCGATCGTCTGTGAATAACAACACACTGAGATACTTTGAAACCACAACTTGTCTCATCTTGGTTCATAAATCGTGCTGCATCACAGTGAGGAATTTTAATCTATTTTTTAGCATGTTTTTAAACAAGCCAAACTGATTTCTTGTTTATATTTACTTCTTTTACTAAGCTCTTCCTCTTTACAAAATTGATTGTATAATACTTTGATGTCTTTCTAGAAAAGATTGGTGAAAAACCTTGCCATAGAGAGCAAATGACATAGGATACAGACTGGAGATCCAGGAAGAAGTATTTTACTTGCTTTTGTATTTAATCCTTGTTTTAAAAGGAATGGATGCCAATAATTTATATGCTACTCATATATATATATGCTACTCATATTTTGCACTTATATTGATGAAACACTTCGCTCCCAAACAAAGGCAAATTTTCCATCTTCTGTTGGATTTTTCCTGCTGTGGGTGAATTGTGTTGTTGTGAAGCAGCTTCTCCACTCAAGCAGGATTGCTGCCTTGGCACCGGAGTGATGTAATTAGCAAGAAAGAGCCCTCCGCAAGAGCGGCGGGGAGCTTTCAGGCTGGGCCTCCTCCCTTTCCTGTTGGAGCCGTTAAAAACTCTTCTCTCAGTTACGAAGACATTAAAAACTAACTCAATTTTAGAATGAGCATGCCCTAAAATGTAGAATATTTATATTGTATCCACAAGCATGCATATCTGAAGAGTCAGATCAGAATAGAAAAGAATTCAAAGGCAATTATGCACCAGTGATAACATGAACATATAATGCATTTAAGTTTATCTAGAGAAGAAACGCAATATATTATGTAACCAAAATTAATCTACTGTGGTTTTTTTCAGACTAGCCCTGAAGCACAGTAGTTTTAAATCTATCAACTCATCATCCACTAATAATAATTTTCACTTAAGAACCAAAATCACTCTGCAAATCTAGTTGATTAATTCACAGAGATATAAGCAAGAATTACCATGGTCATTTTTCGCAGCTGGAAGGGTGGACATAAAAACTGACACTAGACCAAGAAATAGATCAGTAATGAAAGGGATTTTAATCACTTCCTTTTAATCCCTTGTATTCTATTGAGCTGAAGCTGCTTCATGTACTTAGCAAGGTCTGTTTACCTCTCTGCAAACATTTATTTGTGCTTTTTATTATATAAACACATAAATTGACTCATATTCCTTGAGAAGTCAGTTAAGGAGTTAGCAGCCACATCTAGCATGACAGCAACTGGAAATGCTGGTGAAACAGTGAAAGCAGAAACTAGTCTGAAAAATGTGCAAGTGTTGGGAGGACACAGTGAGCTCCAGCAGCACAGAGAGGTCTCTCCGCCTTTGGCAACGCTGACAAACGCTACATGCCCTAGGTGCAAGACATTTCTAGAAGAAAACATTTATAATCCAAGCTGCTCAAGCTACAGTCGGGAAACTTATTTCACATTGCCCTTTCAGGGCTGCAGAAGATATTTCATTACAAATGGCCGAGTTATATAACTGGCCCCAGGTTATATATAAATGCAATGAAGCAGTGCAGGCCTGGTAAGCTGATTTCTGCTTACAGCACTGCTGTTGCCCTGCTAACTCACCGTGTGCTCTGCTTTCTCAACAGTGCCTCCTGTCTCACTCCATCCTGTACGGTATCCACTTTGGTGGCTTCTGTGACATAGTGGGGTCCCTCTATGGCTAGTGCTCAGTTTTTCCGGTCACCTCCCTTTTTTTCCTGCTTGCCTTTAAATACAGGAATTACACTGTCTCATTTGGGACTTTGCAACTTTCCTTTTTTGTGACCACACACAAGATGTCCTTAGGGCCCGGAGTCACTGCTTAGATTAGATTATTAGATTATATCAGATATTTCATACCTAAAATAATAAATGAATCCTTGTCTGATGAGTGAAAATGAAGAAAAAAATAGGACAGTTAGGAAAAGAAGACCTTCTCCTAACTTCATGTATAATAATCGTGAGACAATGGAACAATTAGGACCAGCAAAACTGATCACATAGGAGGAATCAATGTAAAATAACGTCCTTCCATGCGAGGAAGGACTGCTGTGGCTTTCAGCCTACTCACTAATGTTTTAAAATTTAGCATCTCTAATTTCAACATACATGAAGGTATGGACAGCTATTTTGATGAGAACAAGAGACATTATGGCAGCCATTGTTGATTTCCCTATCGTCTGGTTTTGATGTTCTGATCAGTTTTATACTATTTTGTTTTGTATGAATTCATTGTGTGTGACGATATGGACAACTATTTAGAAGAAACAAGAAACATTATGGTAGCCACTGTAGATCTCCTGTTGTCTTGCTTTGAAATCTGTGTCACTGACATTGTTTTCTTCTGATCTGCTTTGTTCTGTTTTGTTTAGTTTTACCCTCTTTAAAATAAAAAATAAAAATAAAAACATATAAACACCAGCCTATAGGAACCTAGAACATGCAATCCATAGACTCCAATGGGTCACCCTCATTGCATTCCTGGTCAGTGAGACCCATCCTAAAGGATAAGGCCTGAGCTGTAGGATGCATTTTGAGACATGTCATAGTAGCTGCTCCTTCCTACTGCATGTGTTTCACTCACTAGATGGCGTTTTTCTATTTTAAGAGCTCAGTTTTGTCAATGGTCATTACTAATTCATGTAGTTGGGCTGGAGATGACTGGGACAGCCACTCCTCACACTAACTTTCCCTGGCTTAGGAACATCCAGAATCTGGGCCAGTACCACGTATCTGTCTTTGGCTATTGTTCTACTTCTAATATCCAGACAAGAATTAGTGATTTTCTCACTTTTCCCTATGGACTTTCTGGTAATATGTTATTGTCTCCACTTGAATGTTTTCTCTTAGTCATTAGTATCATCATATTTGGTTCCTCAAGTCAAAGCCTCAGGTTTATTTTTGTCTGTTAACTAACTCATATCCCATGATATCTTAGTTCGGTCTCTTTTATCTTCCTCACTTCTAATGTTTTATTCATTTGCTTTATGGTTTCTGAAGACAGGGTCTTGCTATGTAGTCCAGGCTGGTCCTGAACTCATGGCGATCCTCCTGCCTCAGCTTCTCACCCGCTGGGATTACAGCCTGGCCCCAGAGTGTTTTAAACTTGTTCTTTCCTTCAGATCCTCACTGGCATTCTGGCCTCGGTGGGCTCCTATCACTTTGCCCTGGCTTCCTCAACACCAATCTCTTCTAATCTAAATCTCATGTTGCCAAAACCACTCTTCTAAAATTCTGATCATGCCATCTTCCTTTGTCAAAATATTTCATTCATTCTCTCCTTTTCTGTTTTCCTCTCCCTCTTTCCTTTCTTTGTCTGGTTCTGTCTTTGTCTCTCTCTTTCCTTGTCAAATCTGGCCTCATTTCATTTCACCAACTTTGGATTTTCTGTGTAGAATGCAGCCTTCATTAACTACTGTGCTTTGCTTTAGAAATCCCCTCCGTCTGCTTCCCTCCCTGGACACCCTGAATTTCCACCCCTTATCACTGTTTATCTGGGCCGGGTGGTTGGGGTTGGGAGAGGGCTCCTTCCTTCATTCTGAAGGCCTCCAGGCTGACACCCACACTGAGCACTGTGCCTCCAGGGCACTGGGTAGGTGAGGATTTTGGTGTCCTCAAGAAGTGTTTGTGGCATGGATTCCTTTTCTGTTTAAAAGAGTGCAGGCATTATAAAATTAGCCAAAAGTGTAGAAAAGACCATTGCAACAAGATATTAAAATAGTATTCTGTAGGCCCCAGAATTTACTAAGGGGCTGGCTTGATTGGTGGCAGGTTACAAAAGTGAAAGTAAAAACCTGCCCCCTCCTAGCTGCAGATTTACAACGGGAATTGTATCAAAGACTTGCTCCTGTCCTGTGGTCAAGGACAGGGAAATGGGAAACACAGAGAGGAAATGGGGAAGAGACTGCAAAGGGACTTCTTTGGACAGAAATACCATGCTGGCTGGGGGCGGGGTGGGGTATGGGGTCAAAGGTTAAGGGAGATGCAGACATGTGCTAACTTCTTACTCTTAGCTTAATTAAAGGAAGAGTCAAAGGAGCTACTTGGAGAGCCCTGAAATGTGTTCTGAGATGTTGGGACACCTGACAAGCTGGGAAATCTCGTAGCCAGGGGAGGGCTGACAGCTCTCCTGTGGGGTCTGAGGTGCACTGCAGAGTGAGGCTCTGCCTCCACGGCTAGAGTCACTGGTCCTGTACACATGTGCGGAGGTGAAGGCCAGAACGCTGGAGAGAGATGTCCTGAGTCCTGTCCAACAGGCCCGCCTGGATGGGATAGAAGTCTCAGCAGAAAGATGCTCCCTGTGGACACTGGGTGCCCAGTGAGAAAGAGAAAACGTGCACTGAAACCATGACGGTCACAGAGTACTCTGTCTCCAATCAAGTAACAGCTCCGTGCTTGCCAAGTTCGATCCCCTGAAGGTGTGCAGCCAGCACCCTGAGAAACGGTGCGAGTCTCCAGCGAAGAAAACAGGAGGACGTTACCCCAAGCCCATGGGTCTGCAGGCTACAGGGAAACCCAGGACGCAGGTTTCACACCATCGGGCTCAGGATTCTGACTGTTCCATGGGCTGGAATTTTTAATTTCTCAATTGGAACTCTTTAAAGACTCTTCAAACTCTCCATGTGATGTTGGTTCTCTGCTATCTATGTAATAAGTGCTTATTGCTTTTTCTACATTTGGCCCAGAAAAATGGCTACGAAGTCTCCGTGACATTTATTTGTGTCTTAGTTTCCTAATTCTAGTGAAAATTGGTATTGTTTACTAATATTTGAAATCAAATAAGACCATTTACATGCATATTCAGGCATGTTCATATTTAACACAGTGAACTGCAGAGCTTTGTTTTCATAATGAAAATCTAACACGCCATATTTATAATGAAAGCAAGAATTTTTAAAAAATGTATGTCATAATATAAAACGAAAAACAGCCTCTGAGAAATCTATGTAGTGTTGGAAGCAAGGATGATGTTACTATAGTCAGTGCCAAGGGCATGCCAAATTAACACTTACATTAGAAACCTTTACTTATTCCCTATGTGAAAAATGCAACTGCTTGTTGAGTGGTTGTAGTACAAATTCTTTATCCAATTTTCCTAATAATTTCCAAATAAACTGTTGAATTTTAGAAATTCATTTTTACTGGATACAGATGTCACTTATAAAATGACACTTCGCATGGGTGATATTTGACAGAGAACCACAGGAAATTTTTCCAGTGTCTTCTCTAATCAGTTGTTACTGGATAGCTTTTAAAAACAGAATTTTTCTATACACAGATATTTTTATCATTCATAATTGTTTCATTTTCTGAATTAACAACAAACTCATGATCATTTTTTCTAAACTTGTAATACTGAGATTTTTATGCATGTATTTGGGATATTTATTATTGAAAAATACACAAACTGCTTGGTAGAGTATCTAATTAGGTCAAACCTAACACTGTACATTAGATGAGATATCTGTTTAATGACTTAAGTTTGAGTTCTGTCCATGTTGTTCAATTTTAAAGGAACATTATTGCTCTTTATCTATAAAATGGGAATGCTGATAAGAGCCATATTCTTAGCAGTCAACATATATGAAAAGGCTGCTTCGTTACAATCATCATATAAGCACGTGATGTTAATGTCCATATCGATTGGGCTTTGGGTGGAGTTTAAAATAGGGACGAACTCTCAGAACGTAGAAACTCCTACTGTAGGCACGTGTTAGCACCAAATCACGGGGACGGTCCCATCAGCTGCTCATAGACTCCCACTGCTGCGGTCTCAGGATCCCAAATCACCTCTGTCTTGTGTGCATCTCACAGTGAGAGTTCGAGCCCTGTGGTCGCGGCAGTTTCCATCAGCAAGCACTAGGGGCACGCGAGAGGCCGAGACTGGTACCAGGTGATTACAGTCAGGGCACGATTCTGTGAGGGCCAGGTGTTTGCCTATCAGGATGTCACTGAAGCACTATTGCCTCCCGAGGCCTGCAGGGGAGAACTTGGAGGACTGGAGCAGGATGGTGACAGTTCTGCACTGTGGCAGAGTAGAGGACGACGACGAGTGGTCAAAGGCAGGCAGTGGGGAGGGGAGGCGCGTGGCCAGCAAGCCTGTCAATCAGCAGCTGCCTGCAGATCAGCTCCAACTTTAGCAATATCGTGCTCACCTAATGGGGCTGGAGCATTTTCTGTGGTTTTATTATTATTTTTTTCTTTCTTTGGTATTAAAAGTAACAGGGAAGTACTAGATAAACTCAAGGCTACTGAACATGGCAATTTTGTCATTTCTCACTTGACAACAAAGTGTATTTTGATTTGTCATCAAAATACAGCAAAACAGGAAGAAACACCTCTGCAATTTTCATTTTACCTCGCTCCAATGATAAACATAAGTGGATCTTAAATGTTTTTATAAGGTACATGAAAATGACCAGTTGCTACTGTCAAATTTCAAGTTAATATGCTCTCTCAAGGTTTTTTTTTTTCCAATCGAGACAGAGCAAAGTCTATTAAATACTGTTTTTCCTGGCACCCCATAGCCCTAGGATTAGTGGCTTAGGTTTAGTTTTTTTGTTTTTAATGTTTGTTTCCTAGAATGAGGAAGAAACTGTGAGCGGGGAAGAAGCGGCATCCTGCTGTCTTTGGTACGATGTAAACAGGAGTTTCTGGTGCTGTCATGGAGGTCGTGCTTGCTTGAGACAAGCACAGAGGAGGCAGAAGCAACAGTTGGAAAAAGAAAGTTTCTTGATAGCATCTTTTGTGTGTCTCCATCCAGAGTTGGAGAAAGAAAGGTTTTTGATAACATCTCTTCAGTGCTTAGGTCCAACCACGCCTGCGGCAGACATACCCAACTGACCTGTTACTTCAGTAAATTCAATATGCAGAAGCCAGTGTGAGTTTTGGTCACTAGCAACAGCATCCTGTGTCTACAGTTGTGATGAAAGACAAATTCCCTTATCAATCGAATGAGTCTTAGTATTAGGGCTGACATACTAAGAATTTGGCAGATGGTAATCTTCTTTTCATAATTTTTTTTAACTGGATTGAATACACATGGACACATGTATGCATTCCTCCAAAATAAAGAAAAAAAAAACTGAAAGAAGCCATGAGGTTGACAAGCAATTTTATTTTGCAAAACAATCACTATACAGCAACAAATACATTTGCAAATTTGATTGAAAAACATGAACTAACTACAACCAGCCATTGAAGAAATGCCTTTCTATGGTAACAGGCTCTAGAATTATCAGAAGAAAGAAACCCCCCACAGATTTATAGTGGCTTGTTGGAACCCTGGAATCCCAGCATACAGAGTAAACTTTTTTGTTGATTTTTTCTTTTTGCTAAAGTTGAAGTGGACTTTTATGATTGACACTGTTTTGAGTTTAAAAATAATCTTTTATCTTGCAGAGGGACTTGGCCTCAACCTACACACCAAGGCTAAAAATTCTAGATGTTAAAAAAAAAAGCAAAAATCCAAAAAAACAAAAACAAACATCTGTGCTGATTTTAACACATCAACCTTAGCAGGAATGCCTGGAATTTGCCTTCCTAAACTATGAACCTACTTTATATGAATTATTTATTTTCCTTTTTGTGGCCTTAAAAAAATAGGAGAAGAACAATAATTGTAGCTGTGGCAGAATCAACCTCATTCAGGCTATTTCTTACTAACAACACTGATGTCACAGTTTGGTTAATGACCCCACTGCTGCAGTCCTTCTGGACGAGTGTATTCCTCTGTGTAATGGCACCCTAGTTCCTGCCTCCTTCAGCCATACCTACCAGGTGCTACACAGGTGTCTTGCTTATGGGTGGGGCTTCAGCCCATCACTCTGCTGGAACTCAGCAGGTGAATCCAGAGCGAGCTGGTTCATTGCTTCCTCAATGAACCCGGCCTTTGAAACTCCTCAGGATCTCGGATCTTCCCTGCACTGGTACATGTCTCCAATTGTCAGTTGCAGGTGACCCGGAGAGAGTGAGTTCATTGGAAAAGTTGGCCTTTTAACTCTGCACAGCTCTGGATTACTTATGTATGCTTAAACAGGTTCTCAAAGGCTAAAGCCAGAGAGAAACTGGCATTTGTGGACCTAGAAATGGAACTAGGAAGCTTTCATTTCTAGATCAGCGTATGTGTGTCCCCACGAAAGTGGTGCTCAAAAAGCTTAATTTAAGTCTTTAGCTTGAGAGTAAAGGTAAGATGGGATCTGCCTCGTATCACCACAAAAAGACATTTTTAGCCTGTGTTTCTCTTGCTTTACTAATGCAAACATTCAGTTCTGTTTTTATTAATTTTATAAACAATAACATTTTTATGCAAAACAAGGGTACTTACTATCATTTTGTTGTGATTAGGAATAAACACTTATTTTAATGCCAAATCTATTAAGCTAGTGCCTTACACAACTTTTTATTTTGGATACGTACTTGGAGATATTGAATTTTAATAGGTAGAACATGTTTACTTAGTCTTCACTTTTATAAAAAGAAAAGTCAAGTCAAGTTGAAAACAAATTTTTTTCACAGGTCAAAGCTTTTCTAGAGAACGTCGATCACTATCTCACACTATCAAAACATGTAAGAAAATACCTAACTCTCCACACAACTATTTTTTCTCCTATTTCCTGGTGTAGTTCTAGGGAAGGTGATGAACAAATTGCCAAAATCGACCAAATCAAGTCTCACAGCATTTCCTAGGCTCAAAGTATCATATCCCTAATTCTCAGTGGTTGCTAAGTTTTTTACAAAAATAACCTACTTAGAAATGGCCCAAGACATATTTGCCTGTTTAAATCTCCTAGCTGAGAAAGAATGGAGAATTTCATTCCTAGGGTTTTCTTGTGGCAATCACATTCTTGCTATATCCAATGGCTCATCAGAGTGGAACCTTGTTTTCTGTCTTTGCATTCCTTGGCTTTGTGTCTTTGATATTTCTCTACTTGCTTTCTGTTCTATGCTTACGTCTCATCCTTTATATTCACTAACTAGTTTGTCTCACAGGGATCAAAGACCCAGGAGACCTTGTGTTTCACTGTTTAGATCCAACCTAGAAGCCCTGAGCAAGAGAAAGAACAGACAAGATGCTGAAAAGCATCCATCCAGTTGGTAACTCTGCCCTGTTCAGATCATTGACTGTTGCATCCTAAGATGAATGATTTGCAAGTGGAATTAACTGATTGACTTGTGATATCTAGATTGTAAATTAAGTTAGAACAACATTATCTACTGATAAATAAGACACACTGAGTTCCTTTACAGAGTGCAATATCAAAGTCCTAGAGAAAAAATTCATTTAGCTATCTGTGTCTCAAATGCTTTATAGTGATAGTTTTTCAAAATGCTGTATTATTCCTTTTTGATTGAATGATCTTTGCTTTGGGTTAGGAGGCCAAACAGCTTCTATTAGAGAATTTAATACACAGGTATCACTTGGAAGAATGGGAAAACATGTCCCAAATTACCACGCTTATTTTCAACTTTAGCAAATGAAGAAAAAAGAAAGAAAGAAAGAAAAAGTATTAAGAGGTTTGTCTCATGAATGAGTGTGGGAATAAAACCAAAACTATTCTGTGATTAAAAATGAGATAAATCCATAATCTTAAACCAACAATCTGTAAACCCTTTTATGTATAACTGGACCCCCCCCACACACAAACTCCGTGTTGGTGAAAGCAAAAAAAAATATTTTTCCTAGCATCACGGGAGAGACTTGTATCTGGCACTAAAACAGGGTTACAGTTTTGAGTTGTTACAGAAAGCAACTTCATGCTAAATCTTTTTGTCTTTTTTTAACATGTTTTTTAAGTAGGGAGAGAACCCTGCTAACATCTACTTTCACATACCTAAAATTGCAACACCAAAGGGTGCAGGAGACACAGATACTGTGAATAAAGAAGTATAATATTCAAGTATATGAGGAAGTATCACAAATGGCCACAGAGAAATATATATATATATTTATATCTATAATACTGTATCAAACAGACGGAAAGGGGGTGTGGAACTGGTCGTGTGGACATAAATCTAGCTGATCGACTGCCATTCTAATTAGACAGGAATTCATCCTAATCAAAGTGCATCATTCCTAGGAGACGCACTTTTACAGCACTTCCTCAGCCACAGCGCGAATGCTTTGTAACACTTTTAGTTAGTTAAATAATTTATTGGATTGATACTCTGACATAATTATCCAGGTCCCAAATGTTAATAACTTAACTGAATCTTTCTTCCCATTTATACAAAATAATGCTTTAAAAAAAACCCATTTCTTCCATGCTCTTCCTTTCCTGCAATCAGACACCTTGATTTTTATTTAACCTGTAATAAGTTACCACGGGCAGTTTTTACCTCTTCACTCAGAAACAGAACGGTGAAATGAGCAGCTTGGATTTTAACAAGGCCTTTCGAAACGTAGTTGGGTAGCCTTCAGGCACATGAAAGGTAAAAATGCATTTTTTTAAAATAATAACAATAATACTCCATGCAAAACAGAGCAGAGCGAAAATAACTGTCCAATTGTACCCATGTAAAGCCAGGGTGTTTCTGTTGCAAATGGAAGTCAATTTCTGCATATACTATTCGTTTTTTAATATAAAATTGTAACAATGACTAGAGTTTAGGGATGAGATCATTTATCGTAGGGTTTGTAAAGAATGAATGGAACCCCTGCTCAGAGGCCGCTCCTGCCCAGAGCTGGTGCTTCGGCACGAGGCCTCTGACCCTAAATGAGGCTTCATAAGCCTTGCTTGGCCAGGGCGGCAGTGACGTCCTCGGCCAGCGTGGCGAGCTGGGGGGATTCGAGCAGGTTGATGCTTCCGGAGGAGGAGACGTTGCTGAGTCGCCGGGGAGATGCCACGCTGGACCTGCCCGGGGACTGCGTGATGATCTCGGCCCCGTGGTCCACACGTGCCTTCGCGTGCTCCCTGAAGTTCAGCTTCTGGCTGTCGATCTGCTCGAGACAAGCACGGAGCCCATGAACTCAAACCCGAGTCTCTGCTGGCTCCCCGTTTTCCCTGGGCCAGGGCTGGCGTGAGTGGCACTGCCCCTCAGCTCTGCCACCCTTCCTTCCTGTTCGTCTAGATCTCCCAACTGGGACCCACTTGGCCAAAGAGCACTTCACATTTAGTAATTTCTTTTCTCTTCTCTTTTTCCCCTAAAACACGTGCCCGGCTTACCTTGACATTACCACCTCCCGGTATGTGGTGAGCGTTGTCCAGTGAACCGACTTTAGCCTGGGCTTTTTCTTTGAAATCTAGTTTTACACTTTCGATTTTCACTCGTCCACCACCTTTGAGAGGAGAAAGGTTTTTAAAGGCCTTGCTAGGATTAATGCTGATATTTGTGATGACTATTTCCCTAAAATGAGTACAGCCAATAGATCAGGGAAGACGGCAGGCATGAGCCCTGCTATCCTTCTCAGCATGGATGTGAACGGAATCTTGTCGATTTTGTAGTCTGTACAGTATTTCCCAGTGATACAAAATGATGACATCATTGTTATACCATTATATAGATTGCATCATATGTTAACATTTTTCTTCCTAATCTATGTCTACTTTAGAACTCAGAGAATTTTTTTCTTATTAGTAAAACAAAAGTGCTAAAAGTAACACAACAAAAATATTTGACTGTATCTTGTCTAAAACTTTGAAGATGGAGTTTTTTATGACTAAGTGGAATAAATTAAATTGAAATAAAACATTCCTTTATTCTTCTTCCTGGTAGCAAACCACTTATCCAAAGAAGTTTGAGGCTGGAATGGTGCACATACAGACAGTATGCAGCTGGCCCATGGATTCTAACCACTGATTCGGCTTCCTTGGGTTGATAATGTTTAGGAAAAAAAGTTGCATCAGCACTGAATACATGCAAGACTTTTTCTTGTCATTGGTCCTTAAACAATATAAGAAGATTTATTTATATGGCACTTATATTGTGGTAGGTATTGTAAGTATTCATGACATGATTTAAAATTTATAGGTGGATATATATAGTTTTTAAGCAAATCCTATGTAATTTTGTATGATAATTGGGTATCCACAGATCTGGTATCTGAATGAGGTCCTGGAGCCAATCCTCCATGGACATCGAGAGATGACCATTGTCATTTGTAAATTTTTAACATTGATAAATTCCCTGATTGATTGAGTCTGGAGCTGGTTTGTTTATAACCAGTAAGATTTAAGACCTCATGGCAGCTAGCACAGGAAAGGAAAAGAATCAGAGGACATTCTCCCACAGATGCCACAGCACCAATCTGCGCTGACCTGATCTGATAATGTGGAGAGAGTTTTAACCTAATGCTGACTAGTCTGGGACTTGAGGCTCTGCTGATAGGGCGCTCCCTTCAATCAACACCCCACTTCTTAGAGTGGCCTTCCCCATTTCTGTGTAGCTTTCTCAGGCTTCCAAATGTAAGGGATCTTCTACATTGGATAGATTTCTGTTGTCCTTTAACCCTTCCATTTACTACTGTTGTGAGTGTGTGTAACTTTGACTTGAAAAGAAGCTGCATTAGACTCCTCTTTACCCATATTGAACCTAAGTGATCTGGTTCATTTTCATCAGCAACTTGGTCTCACCATATGCATCTTCTAGGAGGCTAGCAGTGGATGGTGACTTTCTATGCTTTGCATTTCACTGAGATTCTGATTTAGGAAAAATGTCTGAGGGGATCTATGGAAACATAGGTAAGACTGCTCAATTTTGGATTCTTGATATTTGCATTTCTCTGTAGACCAAAGAGAGAAGTCTGTTAAGGCTTCGCAGGTCTCTTAAACCTTGCTGTCTTTTCCTCATACACCACACAGATATTTATGTTAATACCCACCTGCTTGGGAAGAGTCTCTTGAAATTATAAAGATTATTGATTTTTATTTTGAAGAAACACATATTCAGTCTCCTGAAGACTTAGAATATGCACATTGATAGGTAACTCATGTTTCTAGGAGACATGTAGTTATTCTTCCCTCAAAGTATGGATTCTTCACGGTGTGTTATTTTCCCCATTTTTACCTGCCTTGTGGGTCTCACTCATGGGCTATGATGGGATTAGCATGACTAACCATGATTCATAAAACATAATTACCTTCAAAAGAAATTGGAGGATATTGGGCTTTCAATATCTGATGGGATCAGCTTTTTTGGTATTTTATTTTGGAATATTTTGTGATAGCCTTTATAGAACTTACTCTCATAACCTTTTTTTTCTGATTATGTATTATTATATCAACATAAACTTGTTACATTTTCTTTGAACTGTCTGTAGAGAGGAAAAAATAATAATGTAATATTGATTCAGAATATATTCAGAAAATGAGGGTTGGGTAGTTGAAAGAGAATTTCTGGTGAAATTCTTGTGCAATTCTTAGAGAAACCCATTTGAATTCAGTGATCTATGCTTGTGGTTAGAAGAACTCTGCACCCACCAGAAGCTGTAATTTTGAAAGACTATAATTTTTATGAAGCTTTGGAAGTAAAGTTCAGACATTTCAATTTGTGCCTCGAGGTGCTGGACTATTTTCTTTATTTTTTCCTTAGATCTTCTACATTCCAAAACTGCAAAAAGCAGTGTCGACAATCACCACACCTCACTTCTTTGTGAAATGAGCTGAGTCACTCAATAGAAGCAGGAGCTAGATTTAGAAATAAGTGGGAGCCTATGACAATAGTCTTTGAGGACTAGAAACATCATAGAGAATAGCTCCTTATTTTTCTGTGTATCCAGGTCCTAGGTAAATTTGACTGACTCTATCCTTATCACCCACACTAAAAGAATCTAGCATTTTCTTTTGTGTTGTGCAGGAAATGAGGCATTGTGGGCAGATACCTCAAACATACGTGGACAGAGCAGTTTAAAGTTAGTGCAGTGTAAACTTCGGCCGCAGACGGGAAACGCTGCAGAAGCGCAGGTTGGACACGTTGCTGCCGCTTCCTGAGTAGCACAGACACTACTTCCACAGCAGCGATTCCGGAACTAGTCACGGAGACCCACGTGTATGTCCATCCACTCCTCAGCTTCTTTCTGAGCATCTTCAACAAAATGATGCCTGATTTCTGGATGTTTATAATTTGTTTTTCTACCATGAATCACTGTTTCAATCAATAAATTCTTATTTGTCTTCTGGCAAGAAATCTTAACTCAACTGCTTTATACTTTGTTTCTGATAAATTTTGAGAAAATGATGAATGGGAATACTATTATTTGGTTTATATGTTAAGATTCCAAACATCGGTGGTAAGAATCATGGTTAATTTCCTTTTGTCCTCACATCATACAACTGGATCTATGAATTATGTCAAAATACTGCCAATAAAGCTACAGATTTCACAGCTATACATTATTACGTGTGTGAGTAGAATTCAGCAAAAGTATATGATACACAGAAGAAATGACTCATAACATGTTAGATTTGTATTTTCAAAGGGGTAAACTCCCAGTAAATATGACTGTAAATTTTATTGCAAGCACAAGTCCTATGAGGTGTTTTTTAAAAGAGGGGGTCTATGGTTATATAAACTGGGGGAGCAGTGTATTCTCCTTAGGAGTACAGCACTTACTGACTTAATAGGACCTGAGAAATTCATTAGTTATATAGTTTGTTCAGTTGTGGTAAACACAATCCTTATTTTACATAATAAAACAATTTCAGGCAAAATGTTGATAAATAAATAATTCTTTCAAAGTTATACATGAATACATGACCCAACATATTTTACAAGCAATGTATTTTGAAAGAGCGCCAATGAGCATGCTGCATGCTTAGAACTATGTGCATCTTATATTCCTTTTAATTTTTAGCCCATTTCATAAAGTGTAGCCTATTCACGGTAATGGAGGGCATTTCTCTTGAATGAAGATGCTTTGAGATTTTTCACTTAAGTTTCTATTAATAAATAAACGAAGTTTCAGGATTTTGAAATACTCTTCCAATTCAGTGTTTCACACCAGCAACAAAAAGTTTGCTTGTAATTTCCTGAATCCAACTAAATAACTGTCAGACTATGAAAACTCATTTATTTACCTGGCCTGTGGCGAATATTCTTCAGAGAGCCACATTTGGATGTCACATGGCTTACGTCTATCTTCTTGGTAACGATCTGTACCTGTGTGAGCCACACAAAATACGATGAATAGTTAGTCATGGAAAAACCATCAAGGTCATACATGAAATCTAGTAACATACAATCACAACAAATCACAGGTCCAGCAACCAGCTCCCCCCATACACACACACACACACATACACACACGGATACTAATACACATAGGAAAACATAATTCCCTATGTGCTCCCCCCCAATTTGGGTTGGAAAGAACTTGTGTGAGTAAAAATCCTGGAACAGAAGGTTTTATTAGCAGAAAACAGATAGCAGGAGCGAAGGAATATTTGCACTAATGAGGCAAGCTTCTGCTTGGAGAACTAAACCACGCCGTGTTAAATCTTTTCACAAGCAAAAAGCCGAGAGAAAGGATGGATTATTTTTAATCAAGTGATTTTTACATAGCAGTGACCAACATTGCTCATAGCTACAAGAAGACCAACATTGCTTTAAGACACAAGAAGAAAAAGGTTCTAAAATGTACTTTCCTGTTATCAAATTGTAATAGCTTGGCTAAATGAAATATTTCCTGCATACCAGATTATAAAGTAATAGCAACATTTTTTCTTTTTTTAAGATTTTAGTGAACATGTTTGCTCCTTTAATATTTGAAGCGATGCTTTTGAAAAGTGTAGCTTGTCCATCTATGTGAGGAGTGCTTGGAAATTAGACACCAATGGGATGAATCCGGGACACTCACACATTTAAGTAGATGTCTCTTCCCTACAGGAAGGTTTAAGACTATGGTTTGGTGGGTTGGAAGCTTTTACTAACTTTATGATCTTTACCCCAATTTATCCGCTGTCCACCGTGTTTTGACCAGCAGCATCTGCAGTGCAGGACAGCGTGCCTATCCTCTGGCCCCCTCAAGACGACCACTAGGCCCTGGAACTGGGTATGTGAGAGGATCAAGGGAACTGGAAGAAGGCAACCATGTCAGTGTAAACACGGACCCTGAGTTTATTTAGCTCAAGGTCCCTGAAGGAGTATAGCAAATGCGGAGTGCGAAGAACCTCCCCCGACAATGATCTTGTTGTGCTCAGTGGAGCTTCTTTGATTCCCTGGCAGCAGGGCACTTGCTTATCTCCTTCTTCTCACTGCTTGACTCCACTTTGCCCAGCTGAGGAACAGGTAGCCAAGAGCTACACGGGGACGCCCGAGGACTCTGGATTGGATAACCTGTAAGTCACTCGAGTCACGGGTTATCAGAGCCTGGTTTAGACAACAGGATCTGTAGGACAGGCAGCATGAGTCACCTTTTAAACATTGTTCCTATTTCAGGAAGACTCATGCTTCCTTTAGCTTGACTCTGCCTGACCGTTTCAATTATGCCTCAACCACGCTTACAAAATACGAATTCATCTTTCACTTCCTCTCATGCCATACTATTTCCACTAAATACATGAGAGGGACAGGAAAATCCCATCAAGACAACATGTATACTGGAACTTGACTCCTCGCTGTACATTATAGATGAAGCACGCTTCAGCAGTTTGGTCTTATTCTAAACGATATCCTAACCTTCATGAATAACGAGCTGCTGTAAGATTGACATTAAACATTTCCAGCATTTCAAGTGTATCACCAGTTTTTGCCCCAAGGATAATTCTAAATGGATCTAGAAAAGTGTGAGCCCAGCTGTTACAGGAAAACAGAGACAGTGCGAGGGGACAGCTTGAAGACAGAAGGGTCAGCAAACCAAGCCGGTAGGGTGAGATGGGTTTGTCATCCTCAGGAAAACCATGGTGCACCCCAACAAGGGCTTTGCTTCCCAGCCAAAAGTGAGGAGCTCACCAGTGAGGGTCAGGGCAGGAAGGGAAGTCCCTCAGCCCCATGCAAGGCTGACAAGTTACCACTCTGGGAGAGACACGGGGTAGCAGTGAGGTGGGGAGTGCACCAGGACGGAGGCAGGAAAAAAGATGGGGTGCTTGCTGGTTGTGCAGCTGGCTCCGCACAATCAGAGCAGCTTTCTGATTGAAGCTTCTACTTACATTTCCGCCCCCAGCAGAATGTTTGATGTTATCCTTGGAACCACATCTTGACTGCACTTTGCTAAAATCGGTCTTCTTGTTTAAAATCCTAACCTAAAAGGAATCGGAAGTAACTTCACCGAGCGTTTTTCTTTCAGGATGCGGGGGACAGGGAACCAGAAAAGGTATCACCGAGAGACTGTAAACCCCCTTTGCATCTCCCTAGTTGTTTAGGAGAAGGGACTAAGGCTGGAACTGAAGAGTGGTTATGTCACGTAAATACGAACTTTTACACCCCGTCTCCCAAGGGACAAATGCTTGCGAGCCGTAGGGATGCTTCCTGCACCCAGGGGCAATCTAGGAACAACTGGAGGGGTAAGAGAACAAAGTTCTTTTGGGTCACCCATGGCAGCATTGTAGGTGACACGAGGAGTCAGTGATGAAGTTCACTGAGGTTGGGCCCAGAGTCCTGGGGTGCACCCCCCTACGCCCCAACAGAGCTGCTGTTTTAACTGTCAGTCCCCCTACACTCACCTTCACTGGCCTGTTCGTCGACACCCCACAGAGGAGGCTCACAGTGGCCTGGCTGAATGCTTCAAATGGGCTTTAAATGCCCATTTGTCCAAGGGAAGCACCCCAGGACCCACCTCGCTAGGAAGACCTTTAGAACTTTGTTGCAGGGGGGCTCACTGGCCCGAAGGCCTCCTGTGGGCAGCTGCTCATGAATGGCCGCGCCCCAGAGAGGGCTGTGGGGAAGCTTCTGTCCAATTTTAGATGTAAAAAAAAAAAGGGCCAAGGTGACTTGTCCTAGGTCACATAGTCTAGGCTGCGGTTAAATATGGCAGACTTGAAGTTGGAAGTTTTGTTTACATTTTCAGAAACTCAAACATTCATTTAAAAACAACAGCAAGTCTGCATGTGGAAAGGCATCATCCCGGTGTATGCGAATGTACAGTCATAGCTCTTGGGACTTCTTGCATGTGTCTTTTGAACTATGACTGGTTTAGAGGACAAACAATGGAACAACAGAAAAAAAAGGTTTATTTTTGTTGGTGCTGTTATTCCTTTGTTTTCTTTTCTACTACTATTTCCCCCCTCCCCAACCCAAAGCAGAAATCACGTTTTCAATGATTTAGAGCTAAGTTTAGCTTCGTATTAAAAAACTAAATAAATGTGTCCTCAATGTATAGCCATCATGAAGCGCGTATGCGTGTCCTTTGGTATTTGCAGACAAGAATCCAAAATTCAAAAGGACATCGACTCTTGACTGTTTTTCACTAGGCAGACCTTAAATCACAGTGCCTGTCTCACATGGACAAGATAGCTTGTCGCCCGCAGAGAAATGTCACTGACAGCTTTCAGCAGCAGCCCAAGGGAAGGGCCTGTTGTCAAAATCTGAATTCCGGAGACGTGACGATGAATTTTCTCTCCAAGGCATAATAAAAATTCCAGCTTGGAAAGGGTGAAGGACATCATAGCGTCCCCATCTAATGATAGCTATAGTTGCACTGTAAGGGTTTCACACAAACTGCAGATGCAGTTATAAACCAATAAAGACCGCATTTTCTAAACCTCGTACGTAGATAAGTTATTTTCACAAAGCAAATGATTTTGATTTATTAGCTCTACTAATAAGACTTCAAGTTATTCTCCATGAGTATCTAATCATTTCGGAAATGCCGTAGAATTAACATGAACCATTTCACTAAACCTTGGGGACACACAATGTTTCATATTTCACTTATAAATTTTAATTTAGCAATCATTAGAATACCAATCGAATGACTCATTACCAAGTGAGCAAAAAGTCAAACATTAAATCTCATTCAGTCACTACAAAAATGAAAATTTTAATCTCACTTACATAAATCTACTTGACTTTAAAATTTAATCAACTGTTTGACAATTTTTATCATTTCTAAAACAAATGGTTTGCTCTCCAAGGGACTTATTGTCAGCACTTAGAAAGGATTTAAAATCTTAAAACTTTGGAAATTAAAAGCAAACGTCTGTCGATTTCCCCAGATTTTCTAGTTACAGATTTTTTTCCCAGCGAAACAACCAGCTGATGCTTTCTCATCCTGCGTAAAGCAGACTTTGACTCTTCAGCGGCTCATCTTTTACTTAGTTCTACACTGCAGTGGCTTCATAGTACACTGTTTTTTCTGAAATAAGGCCAATACAAAAGTCTCTTCCACCCTTGTTCTTCATCTTGCCCAATGGCTGAGCAGTGAAAAACAAAACTACTTTGGACGAGGATGCTGAACACTTAGCAAGACTTATGTTCTAGCTGGACAATTTACCCCCGTGTCCTCTTTGTCACTGTGACTTACCATTCCGTCTTAGCAAAATGCAAATTACTTCATGCCATAGGTCTCTGTGGTTATTTGTAACTAATGAGCACTTTAGAGTTAGCTCCACAAGTAACAGCAACTCTCAGAAACCATTCCATAACATAGAAAAATACAGAGGGGTGCTGTGAGAAAGTCATAATCCAGGTTTTTAATTATACTTTTTAATCAAAGAACTGAGTTTTAAGTCCCTGGGTTTTACAGATGCATCTAAAAAAAAGTCTTTTTATTTTTTTAAGTAAAAATGAATTTCAGTTTCAGGAAAACTCCTGTCTTCTGAAAAGCCTATGTTAAGGGAAAAATATCTCAACAATTTAGAGATTAACTAGGAAAACTATAACGAACTTTTATTTGACAACTGACCAATTTTCTAGGTTCATAGAATGGAGGGAAAAACTGAATAATGAGTATTATGTTTATGACACATAATAATTACATTCATCTTGGGGAACTGATACATATACATTTTGCATTTTAATCACTTTTACTCTCTAAACTACACTTTAATATTCATTAATTCATTTCAACCAAAAAAGTACTTGCATTGTTAGGATAACATGGAATGGCTTGGAAGTATATGAGAATCTTTTTCCTGCTTGTTTCACAGTTGAAGTGAAAAATAAGTCAATCAACTGGATCATCTTCTGAAGGCTCCACCCTATTTCAAATTCGTTCCGACTTCTTTTGCTTATTAAATGCATCATAATTTCTTAGTGAGGCAACTAGAATTCTTAGCAACTACTTTTTGAAGCTTTTCTTCTGTTATTCTCTTTATTGTTTAATTTTTGTTTAGACTATATTATACTCCACAGGTCAAGGACCTCGTTTACACTTTTGACTTTAATTTCCATTTTTGTGTTTGTTTTTGTTAATTCTCTCTAGACTGTCCCAACGCCCAGTGGAGTCTAACAGGTCATCTAGGCTGGGCCTAATCAGAAACACCTTGCAGGGTGGGGGGTGTCTGTGACCTAAATGAGTATTACGGGTTTTATAAAAAGTCCATAGTTCACTTGGATAAAGACTTGACTTTTCATTCACACATGAAGGGCATATAAATATACATCAAGTGAAAAACATTAATCAGAATTAATTAAATTGTTACTAATTCTATCTATTCTTCCAACATGATAGAGAACGTTACAGTCATTTTCTGGGTATCTGCAAGACTTTAGTGAGATTTTATCATGATGATCTAATTGGAATGGTCTATCCCTGTCCTTTCTTTCAACTATGTTTAACTGTTCCAGAGAAACTAACTCTTCCCCTTTAAAATGAGGTCACTCTAGGAAAGGTTAGGAAGACAAAAATATATAGGATATGTGGGCAAGAATAAGTTTCTTACTAGTTAGTTGGAAATTTATGAGACACATGGAATGAAAGAAAATACACTTCTAAAGTACAGTTTTTAGTAAAACAACCTATAAGCCAGAGGCATTCATTCTAACATCAAGTTGAGTATCTTGTGCAGTGGGATTTTGATTTTAATTTGTTTTAGTTTGATACTCTGGTGCTGGTTTCTTTATGCAAAGGTCCACATGTCAGTTAAGATGCTAGGTATGGACAGTAACTGTGTGTCCTAAAGATTGGGTTCTGTCTAGACCCGGAGGCATGCTCTGGGGATAAACCTCAGTTGCATAATCATTTCTTTCTTCCTTGGTGTGAGGTTGTCTCAGAAACAGTTTCGAAAGAACATTTTGGTGGAAGAGATCTTAATGATTTTTGCCATTAAACCCCCTGCTAAATATTTTTAGATGCCCTCTCAAGAGGAGCTGGAAGGAATATTTTAGGCACAAAAGTCATTGTGACGTATGAAAATGAACAGATAATGAGCTCTTTCAAATTCACAGACTACGAATTCTTGTTGGTATGTTTTTTTTTTCCTTTAACATTTAAGACACTTTGAGGATTTGATGAATAAAATAATTTGATGTAATTTTCTCAGTTACCTGAAGGTAATGAGATTCCAGGTTTGTTTCTATATCTTTGCTTGGCTCATGAAGGAAGAACAAACAAAAAAAGAAGTCCTATAGCCTCAACATTGTGAACTCAGAGATTTTAATAATTGTTATTTACAAATCTGAGCTCTAAAACAACTTGTTGTCCTAGGGGGGAAAAATACTTGAATTACAGCTATAAAATTTCTATTGCATAAAGACAAAGTCTCTAAACTTATGGACCTTTTACAATAATCACCTTCACCATAAATAAATAATAAATAAAGCAAAAATAAGTCTTTAAACATAATACCTAAATTTTAGCAAACAGATTTTTTTCACCCATACTAGGTTGACCAACAGTATTTTCAACTTCATGGGGCATTTTATTACTTCTCTTATTTAGCATTTATTGTACCTCTCTTGTGATGGAAAGAATTGGGCTGGGAATAACTGTCTCCTATTTCTCTTTTGCCACAGAGTACCTAGCAGTCTCAATAAACTGTTTGATAAAAGATTAAATACATGATTGAGAAAGCAGTCCCACTTAGTCTTTTTCTCTTAGTGTTATATTTTATAAACATGCCTATATGTTAATACCACCCAGTAGTACACAAATCTTCACAGTGATAATCATCATAATTTTGTATAATGAGTAAACATCCTGACTTACTACAATACATTAGCTCTCCCCAGAATTCCATTTTCTTGAGTATAAAATTGAAAGCAGATTATTCAGTAGCACATAAAAGACCTAAAAACATCTGAAGATATTGTCTAAACTTTTCACAAAGACATAGGGAGCCTGGTATCCATTTCAATTTCACTCCCTCCTTCTTCCTTCTCTGTCAATTCCTCTTCCCCATGTACGAGTCCTCTTCTACCTCACAGATACCACTTTTATAGCTTGTTCTTTGTGGCACAAACACACATGGAGTCTATCAGAATGCCAAAATGCATGTTTTTTGAGTAAATGAGTTTTTGACTGCTTCACACTCTAAGTAAAACCATGCATTTGAGAGCTGTAAGCAACCTCATAATCTATTTAAACCAAATGGTGCCATTTACAAAACAAGTATTATTTTGCTGCTCTGTTCTACAAATGAGAAACCCAAGGACAAGAGAGATGAGTATCTAATACCACATAAAACTAATGGAAGAGCTGGACCAAGAATTCAGTACTTAAATCCTAGTTCAAAGTTCTTTTGGTCAAAATTCACTGTGGTCCAAATGTGGAGCACTTTTTAGGTAATAATTGCAATGACATAAGACATTCACACTTACTCATTAATGCTGCTGGAAAGAATGCATCGGTCCATAAAGACGGCACGCTCCATTCAGTTATCACTAGGTAAATATTTACCAAGTACCCACTCACTGTGAGATTCTGAAGACTCGAAGAACTCATTTCTGATTGTTTGGTGGTCATGGTCTATCAGGTGAGATAAGATAGACACTGAACAGCAGCTATATAGTGTAGTGTTTAATTGTGAATATGAGAACCTCTGGCTATCGTACAGGATAAAAAATGGAGGGGAAAAAGAAACAGGTGCAAGTAGACCAGGTAAGAAATACTGCGGTGATATTAACAAGAGATAATACAACCTGAATCAGGGCAAATGTAAAGCTACTGAGAACTACAAAATCAGTAGCAGTGAAAGATGTTGAAGAAAAGGGATGTAAAGAAAGGAGGTGAAAACAGGACTCTCAGATTCTTGATTTCAAATACTAAAGTTATCTGACTAGATATAAAAATATTAAAAGCAATGTGGTGTGAATTTCCTACCCTGCAGTCACACTGATGTCCTTCTGGTGTCAGTTGCACTGATCTGTGCCGCCCCAGTATGCTAGACCTGCTTCTATCACAAGGCCTTTGCATGTGTGGTTCTCTGTGCCTGAAATACTCTTCCCAGTTATCAGTTTAGTTGGCACTTTTTTACGTCTTTGGCCTTTCTATTTAAATATCATCTTTTCAGGCTTCTCCCTGCCACTCTGCTGGAAATGCAATTTCTCCTCAACATATTGTAAACTTTTTATCTTTACTTTTCTGTTACACGTTCTTTTTAATGTATTTTCTATGTCATTTTTCTTGCCTGCTTTTCCTCTTAGAATGTAAACTTCATGAAGGCAAGAATTTTGACTGTTTTGTTCCTGGTTGTATTTCCAAAACCTAAAACACTGCACGGCATGTAGCAGGGGCTCATGAATACTTGGTGAATAAATAACTAAGTAAATGAATTGAAAACTTACAGTTTTTGAATTTTTAAGGAACTAGAAGATAATTCTCCATGTTATTTTCTAGTTGGTAATGTTCATGATAGAATTAATATTTTATTAATGATGCTTGACATTATAGTAATTCAGATTTAACTAGACTCTTTTAAAATGCTGATCTTTATAGTTATTTAAAAGATAACCTCTCAGGGCCAGGGATTTAGCTCAGCAGCATAAGTGCCTACCTGCCTGGCAAGCATAGGGTCGTGAATTCAATCTGCAGTATCAAAAACAAAACAAACAAAAACCTCTGAAAACTATATGAAAATGCATTGTAACTATATGAAAATGCATTGTAACTTTCTAAAGTCAATGCAGTGTAGTAATATGACACATTTTCAACATTATATCAATTTAACATTTCATTTACATTAAATTATTTCATGAAAATGTTATAGTTTCAGAAGCTTCAACTTTCAATCCTCACATGATATCAAAAAGCAGCCTTGGCATGGAAGGTCCTATTAAATAAAATTACCATTTCCATGTCATGCAAGAAAAGTGAAAGCAAACAAAAATGACTATGGTATACAGAATTAAAATATTTTGTTGCTATGATTAGTGGTTCCTTAAATACACATTACATTCTCTGACTTTATAGACCTAACACTAAAGACGACATCTGCAGTTCTACATACAAAACATAGTTAATGTGAAGACATGAGTTTCTTATTTTGTAAAAATGTGAAGGTTGAACCAGAAGGTGAATAACTTTGACCTCCAATGCCTTTGAATTCAGGGAATCCATATAAAATTGGGTGACAGAAATTAGACTGTGTTACTTCAGAATACATTTCAGTGTACATATGTACACTATATTATACTAAAGCATATATATGTATACTACACTTAAGCACATACATGTGTACTATACTTTACTATTCTATACTACATTATACTATACTATACCATACCATACATAGTATAATTACTTCATAAGTTTGAATGTTGTGGATTTACTTAAATAATTTGTTTTTGCAAGAAGCCACAGCCATGCTGACTGGGGAGGTATCAGGCTGATAAATTCTAAAAGGTTCGCTATATAAAAGGTGTGCACCACTCCTTCCTGACATGGGAGGGTATTTCTTGTCGATGCCATGATCTGTAGCTTAGGTGACCTGAGAATGGACGGCAGTGGCCATGCATGAAATGAGAGTGCATCGTTCACCCAGCCATCAGTCAGGTCCACAGATGTGACCCAGCAGAGTCACCACCTCAGTAACCACGTTGCCCAGTGAGCAATCAGTGAATACGCATTCTAGGAAATGGCCTGGTCAGCAATGCTCAATTACGACAAAAGCACATAACTGGTACTTTTTATAGTGATCTTCATAAAGCTGATAGAGAAATACAAGCAACTTGTCAAAATGTCAGAGTACAGATCAAAGTCTCTCTAAAAAACCTGATTCAGAAACAGAAAAGGTAAAAAAGTACTATTCAGCAAATTGTCTAAAACCTATGTGTTTAGAGAAAAAGTTTATTTTCACAGTTTTGTTTAATTGGAGCAGCCACATGCTTCAAAAGCTAACACTAGTTTAAAATTCAGATTGCATCTACATTGAGGCACTAACTACACAGAGACAGTTCCAAGCAAGGGACTTCACAAGATAGCTTTTATCTATACCTTGAGTTAAATGGACCAAGCTCATTATATACAGTCAGCCCCATATGGCATACGCGTTCTTTCCAGGAGAACGAATTTATGTTTTAGCTGACAAGATTAACTACAGTGCTTCCTGTAAAGCTCATCATATCCTCAACTAGCTTATCTATTCCGTCAGACAGTGATTGCCTCACTGAACTGAATCGCCGGCAATAGAAGGTTGGACTTTAACAAAAGAGATGAGGGCTATAAGCACAAGCCCTCTACATTCAGGAGAGTAACAAATACTCAAATTGAGAAGTCCTGGATTCCCAAATATCACTATTACAAATCTTGCTTCTGCCCAAAGCACAGTTATTGTCCTGTTCTCTTTAATGACCCTCGGCTGACTCTTGCCCGTTGAAAGAGTCTAGAATAATCAATTTACAATTCAGAATGATATGAGTGGCTTTGGTTTCTTCAGTAGTGTACATTTATTGGCATTCAATCGATAATAAAGGCTTATAACATAACATTTTGATAATTTCTATGAGGCTTTAAAGTAAAAAGTTTCTCAGTTTTTCTTTAAAGTAAGAACTCTAAAAAACTTGGTAGCGTGGCTACATCCAATTACAAGAGAAGCTGGGAAATATAGTATTTATTCAGGGGGTGAGAGGGGTCATCGGCCTACCTGAAAATACTATTATTATGAGGGAAAATATTAAAGAATAGCAGGGTAGGCCCAAGCAGAGGTCAATGTGGCATTTGCCTCAGACACAACACTTAATCATCCAAAATTTAGTAATTCAGAGAAACATTTGAACACAACATGTTTTCATTAATTTTAACAATCTATCAGTTTGATGGAGGATGCTGCTAATGGAGGAGGCTATGTGGGAGGCAGAGGGCCAGTGAGAAATCTGTACCCTCTGCCTAATTTGGTTGTGAAACTGAAATTGCTCTAAAAAATAAAGTCTACTGTAAAGAAATCCAGTCAACCCACCAGTTCGATATGATGAGGAAAAGAATTCCGTCCTTACAGTTGCTAACTACCATTTTCAAAGGAATAAGATGCTTTCATATCAGCTTTATGAATTACCAAATACAGTAAAAGTCAATTAAAATTTAGACATGGAAAACCAACCAGATACAATAAAGAAGAAAAAGAAAATAGATATATGCTCATAGTTTTTTGTATTGATTTAGAGGTTAAGCTAAGCCATTCTACTCCACTCTTCACTTGAAGGATTCCTTTGAACACAGCAATATAATTCAATATTTCTACATCAAATGTTATGACTTGTATCAAGATGCACCCCTCCTCCCAGCCTTACATGGTCATGGCAGGGGGTTTAAGGTGGCTGCATTAGGGTATATGAAAATAGATTAAAGGTGAGATACTGGAATTAAGGAGTGGACAATGGAAGCCCCCTACTGGTTGGGGGTGACATCAATCAACAGATGCAATAGAAAGGGACAGAGAGAAAGCTTCTGCTTTGCTGCCTTCTGCCTACCATGAACCAATTCTTCTCTGTGATGCCCCTCTGCTATACTACACTGTCTTAGAGCCAGCCAACCATGGACTGAAACCTCTACAAACTATAAGCTGAAATAAACATTTCCTTCTTTAACTTTGAGTATCAGGCATTCTGCTTCAACAATGAGAAAAGTCAGACACAAATTATAGTGATACTCTTCCCCTTTTGTTATATTTTCCTTTTAGTTTCAACAAAAATCTGAAAAAATGATTTACATTTCTTCTGATTCTAAGAAAAAAGACTCTTTTATATAGCACTATTTTAACATAAGCAAGGAGGTGCTAGTTAAAGAGAGTACCAGAATAGGAAAATATTTATAAAAAGAGATTGATTTAAATATAAAATATAGACAACAGTATTTAAGAGAGCTCTCATCAAAAGTCATAATAAGAATTTTTCTAGTGGCACAAAACTGATTTAATTCAAATTACTTTTTAAATTATTTATGCAAAAGTTACCTTTTAAATTATTTTTACTAATATAAAAATAGTGCAATATTTGAATATTTCTAAAAGGTCCAAAATATTTTTTTTCTTGAATTCTCAGAACTGATGAACATAAAGATAGTATAAATATTTTTAAAAAACTTTTTTTGGAATTGCAGGCTTAAATTTTTTAGAATTTGTGATTTTTTTTGCTGACAAAAATTTCTTATAGTTCGTATTTTTCATAATGTCTTTCCATGAAAAAGTATCTTATGATGACTATATTAAAGGATGTTATAATTGTCCTAAAACGGGACTATCTTTCCCCTCTCAACCCCTTAGTTGACTTTTCTGAACTCCATGGGCTTTCTTAAACAGATTTATGAGATGGAAGAAGGTTCTCTGCTAAAGAAGGAGCAACATGGAATTTTGATTTCAGTACAAGTAGAAGGCCTTGGTAGCTTCATATTTTGGCAAGATCTTCCCTCTACACCTTTAAAATACATTTTCTTTGGCTTGAAAGAGGGATACTAGAAATCAGTGGCAGAAAGTAGAAGAAGAAAAATGGTAGAAAAATAGTAGGAAAATGCTAAAGTTAAAGGGGAAAATTTTCCCAAGAATATATGAAAAGGTATTATGAGTTTGTTCATAAACAAAGACAATTACTGTTTTTGTCCTTCTTTTCAAAGACAGATGTTTCCTTTTACCTCTCTTCAAGACAAGTTGGAATTATTCAAAAGGTGATCCAATTGTTAGAGAAATGTTAAATAATATTTATATTATTTCTTTCCTGGATTTACCCAAAATGTATAGTGATGAGCGAAGTTTAGATCAAAGCAGAACTCAAAGCCCCTAGTTGGAAAAGACATAAATATTTGCTCTGGATTTGGAATTTAGTGATCTTTTCTAATAATTCTATTCAATACAGTTATCATTAAACAGACATTCCAAGGTTATAACTTCATAAAAATCATATAGAGTGGTCTACTTATTAACATAAATCCTTGTCCTTCACAATATGTAGGGAATAATAGCCAGAGAAGTAACTTAGTAAACCATCCTCTGATTTTAGAGTAAACACAGGAAAATAGTAAAAGATGTTATAGGAAACTTTGGGGTAAAGGAAGGAAACAAAACTGGAATCACTGAAAGTCAAATTAAACTCATAGTGAAGCTCTAAAATAGAAAGCTCAAATTGACAGCAGGAGAGTAACTTTAATCTCAAGACAAAATCCACAGATCTGTAGAGAAAACTTCAGAAAAGATCTATTAGGAAATCGTCTGAAACATCCTCCTCCATGGCTAAACCAGTTGTTACCCATGACCTGAAGGAATGGAGGAATTTTGTGATTCTCATCACAGTTTATAAGCCTGGTTCTCCGGGTAAGGTCCAGGCTCAGCAGTGAACTGCAACCCTGACTTGGTACGGCCTCCCTCTCTCCCTGCCTTTGAAGAACTGCTAGTTGAGGAAGGCAGCATAGCAACGAATGGGATGTTATTTCTGGCCACACAGAGATGGTCGTGGGATCCTTACCTGTCCCCCTTTAGGCTGGTATTTAATGTTGTCTGTGGACCCAATTTTGGATTTGACGTTCTTCAGGTCTGGCAGTGGCTGGTTAATGAGCCGGAGCTGCTTGGGAGTGGCGGGGGATTTGGGAGGAGTACGAATGATGGCGACTTTCTTCTCACTGGGCACCAAGATGGCAGACTTGGGGGTTCCTGGCGTGTGAGGGGTCCTGGGGAAGCTGGGGGTTCCCGGAGTGCCTGGGGTGCGTGAAGAATAACTTGGCGGGGTGCCAGGTGTGATGGCAGTCGATCCAGGGGTAGTAGGTGTTGAGGTGCCACTTTTTCCTGCTCTGCGAATTGGCTCTGATCCTGTATTAATAAAGGAATAAGACAAGCACCAAACACCAGCATTAGCACTCTCCTTAAGGTACTATTCTACCCGTGGACTAGTGGACTTGTATTAAATTTTCATGAATTACTACAAAATGGCCAAAAAAAATATGCCGGTACCTCTTCCTCGAGGTTCATAATCTAAGTGACGTTCTCTTGAAAATCTGTTGTTTTTAACAGGACGATAAAACTGGATTTTTCTTGATTTATTCTCCTTAGCTGTCATTAAAAATGTGTCAAGGATGATTTTCTACTTGCACTATCACTAAGGCATGTAGACTGCCTTTAGCTGTGTGGAAAAAGTAGGTCTCTATTTTTTGAAGCTTTCTGAATGATATGCAGATCATTCACTCCTCTATGTAGTTTATTCATTCTGAGCTCTAGGTGTACATATGACACAGATCTGTGAATTTACATCACATGGTGTCAGCCTATGTAGAAAAGAACGGATTGAATCATATCTCCTGTTAGTCCCTCGGCTAATCCTAAGCACTGTGGGTTGCACACATGTTTATTGGAAGCTGGTAGACTTTATTCTGCTAAACGGTACCATTTATTTCCTTTATAAGGAAACATCACAGCGCTTTATTCTAAAGAGATCCATTTCTCTCTGTAGAAAATTGGGATGTTACAACAAAATATTCATTGTGATACTTGCATCTGATTGTGTTATTCACACACTAGTGCAATCTTCAGAGATGAATTTCTTTGCTGCCACTTCAGCCCAACCTCATTTTAATAAAAAATATAGTGGATGTTTAAATTAAAAAATGTATTAGAGTAAAAGACACATTGCTATTCATCCTCCCTAAAATACTCTCCTCATTTGAATGCACTTGTCTCATCTTTCTTGACATTTTCTGAAGCAGTTCTGGACGTCTTCTTTCATGCCTAATTGCTCTGTCTTGACTGTCTCAACGTTCTGAATCAACTTCAAACATTTATCTTTTATGATCATTTTGACTTTGGGGAAGAGCCAGGAGGTGCACAGTGCCAGACACAGTGATTAAGATGAGTGAGGCTGCACAGGAAGGTTTTCAGGGGTTTGCCATGTTGTCAGATGGCACCGTATTTACAATTCATAAAGGCAGTCACAAAAGAGGACTCCCAGAACTGCTTCAAAGAACAATGAGATAGGTGTGTTTGAAAGGAAGGGAAATATTTTGACAAGGATTGATAGTAATACGCCTTTTACTGTAATAGATTTTAAATTTTAAATATTTACTATATATTTTGATCACCTCTTACATTTTACTCTTTCCTTTGTTTTCTTCCTGATACTAGGTTTCTTTAAGATTACCTTTTTAAATGTATTTTTAATGCCATTTCAAATGCTCTTCTGAAAGAGGAACAGTAGAAACAAACAAACTATGTAGATTTCAAAGCACTTTTGCAAATACCAAACAATTTTGAAGCAAACAAACATGAATAATAAGGGCAGCTCTTATTATTGTTAAGTAAGAAATGAGAACCCTGAAGTTCATTTACTCAGATGCTATTAAATTTAAGCCAGATAGGTATTTAGTGTGATTTGATGGTCACCTTTTAAGCATTCAGATTTGATTTACAACTTGTATTTTGTAAGTAAAGGCATGATCTGTATTTTTTACTGGTTACTCTACACTATGTAAAATCAATAGAGCCTCTGAAATTTTGAAGGAATTAAAATAGGACTCAATTTTAGAATCACTGAAGAGATCTGACAAGCCAACCAATGCACCAGTGCTTATTGATCCACCATCTTTCCCAATTCTCTTAAAAATATATCTTAAGAGTTTGGTATCCACACAGGCAATAAATGGTAGACGTTTTTGTTGCAAGAGAAAAATACTTAGAAAAACATTCTGAATCCTTTTACTAGATGGTTTCAGCAGAACACAGTCCGTAAGTGTGTAATGACAGGAACACTACATAAATTGTTGTAACTGCCATTCAGTTTGCTATGGACCATCAATCAGTGGAGAAGCTATTGCTCTGCTCATACTAGCTTTACGGCTCACCTGTAATGCAAATCCTCAACAAACCAAGCAGGATCTCAGATTTTGAATTTTGACTTTTCATTTAGATTTTGGGACTTTGAATTCTAATAATTCTAATAAGTCTTAAGTTTATATAGATGCATGTTTTAAAATTATCTGATTGTTGGTTTTCTCAATTAATTCCTTTTAAAAAAGATTTTGTTCTAAACTTGAACCAAGAAAGCAAACATATATTTAGAAAAATGACTTTATCTCAATTTTACTTAGTAGACAATAAGGTACTCTAGGCCCTATTTCCTCCATGAATTGTTTTTACTCAGAAAGCTATTTTAGAACCAACTAGAGTCTGTGTTCTCTGATTCTTACGACAAAGCTAATCTGTTCTGAATACGTTTTATTTGAAAAATGTAAAGTAAAAGCAAAGAATAAGCTCTTTCCACTTTAGGGATTTTTAAAAATAATTGAAAAGGAAGCAAAACCAAAAGAAACATACTGGTGGTCCGGCGAGCTGAGGAGGAGATGGAACTGTTGAGGGAGAAGGGATTTTCGTCTCTGTCTCCAGACACGCCTCGGCGCGGGGGAAGGATGGAGCACGGCCTCGGGAGCGCAGAGCGCTTTTCTGGACTCTTGGTTATGCCATCCTGATTCGGGAAAACGAAGAGACACTGGGTTCTTGTCAACTTTCATTGCAGTGACAAAGTGAGTACATCGTGCTAAGGAGTTTTTCTTCCGTGCTGATGAATTTATTTTAATATACACTACCAAATTTCATACACTTATCATCATTTCTACTTCAAATAACTTATGAAGCATTCAGGTTTACCCAGATATTTCACACAATTATATCATTCTGGAGTTAGTTCTGAAAATTAATTTACTAAAGCCATCTTCAACAAATTGCTAATTCAACTGAAAAGTCTTCATTAGCATGATGATTTATTAATCAGCAAGAACTGGCTGAAGGGCACTGCAGGAATAATATTCCCAAGAACGACCACTACCGTGTAGGAACTCTATGCCCATCACATCCATTATGTCTCCATCCATTATGACACCAAGTGTTACACACATTTTACATCTGCAGAAACTGTGATAATGAGTTAACATAATGTCTTTCGAATTCACAGAGTTGGCAGAGGTGGTATTTTAACCCCAATGTATCTGATGGTGACTATATTACGTACAACAGTTTGTTGTTACTATACTGTAATTATCTATTACAGGCGTCATTATATAGAATGGAATATATTTTGTTTGTCAGGTTTTATTTGACATTTTACAAGAAAAAAATTGATAATGGATAATACATCTAGAAAAAATTTTCCATGCTTATTATTACAATGAGACAATTAGAATATTGCAATTGTATTTGTTAACAGGTTCTGTTATTTATGTCAAAGAATTCAGTATTTTATAACCTTGCTTTTGTTAACCTTGAATGATACCATATAACCGTCTCCCAAATTATATTCCTTTCTGCACCTTTTGTTGATCTACAGCCTTACCTTGCTCCCTGATTTTGAGTTTGGGAAATGCTCTGTGGAGCCCGCTGAGTTGGGCTGTGTTAAAAAACTGTCAGAAAAGGTACCCCTTTTAGCCGTGCTAGAGTAGGCTGAGCTGTATCGTGGAGGCTTTGTGCTACCCTGCAAAGCAGGAATCTTTGACAAGGTAGGATTCTAGCCATGAAAGAAAACAAACAAAGGTACAAAATAAACCAAACTATGAAGTAAAAGGAAAAAAATCAAAGAGCACAAACATATAATAAATTAAATGTATACTTTAATAAGAACACATGATACAATGACTGTCATCAATGAAGAAAATGTATATTCATGTGACAACATGAGATTTTCATTAAATGCTTCTTTTTAGCTTGAATTAACAACAATACTTATATCTACTGTACGTGAATATAAAAATAATATTGACCGATTAAACCTTGTATTCAACAGGTCTACAACAGAAATCTTATGTTATTTGCTCTCCTTTCCTTTCAAATATTGTGATTATTTATGCTTAGTATATTATATGGAAACAATGAATAATTGTGGAGTAAACGGTGAGTGATAGATTGATAGAAAGATTAAAAAACAAGATAGTATTGCTCAGTCTTGGAGGAATTAGCCTTGTGAAATTCTACGACCAAAGCACTGTGTGTGGTCTGATATAGGAACCCTAATAGCCTAACTCCACCCAGAGAAGAAGCGGATGTGGTAGAAAGTAGAAATGCCCTAATTAACCTTGTGAAATGGAGGTAAGAGAAAGCCTGTCTGTTCAAGTTTAAAGCTAGAGTTTGGTTCCAAAGCGGAAAAAGACACACACACCCCTCTTTGGTGTGGATCACTTCAGCTGGCAGATACATGGGAAGCAACTCTGTTCACCCCCCCATCCCTTCCCTGGAGTGAATTTTTCAGAAAACGAACAGAATTTCAAGACTGCAATAGAACTGGGTTATTCTGAGGAGCCTATTGTAGAAGGCTTGTGGAAGCAATTCACACTGTACATTTATATCAAGAGTAGTATTTAGATCCATAGTCACAGTGTGTATTATTTTCAGTGAATTTAGCTTTAAAATGAGTGTTACAGTTACTTCTGCTTTCTGGGATAGTGGAGGAATACGGTCCCTCATGGGGTCATTATCTGATCAGGGAATGAGAGATGGCACACTGCCAGCTCTTTGGGAACTTAAACTTTGCTAGTATTTTCATAAATGAAACCCTTCCACTCTTAGAGAGTGCAATGAGATCTTCAGATTATGAATTCCACTCTTTACGGATGGCTCGCTAATAAAAATACTTTAAAAATATAAGCGGTGAGATAGGCAGATTATCACAATGGAAATTAGCAAAATAGTCATTTTGGTGGTTTAAAAGATGATGCTAAGTGGCTAAGTTTTGGGATTTTTGAAATAATTTTATCTATAGTTCTTATTTTAAAAAATATAGATAAAATATTCTCCATGGGTACTATATACAAAACCTCTAGTCCACTGGTTGAAAACTGATGTCATTTCTGGAAAACGTCTTTATAGTTTAATGTGCTCCTAATATATAAGTACAGCCTTTAAAGTGTAGATGCAATCCATACCTTGATCACATTTTAAAGAACTTTAGATAACATATAGAAGACCTAGTAATGAAAAATATTTCTTTACAGATTGAGAAAGCTATTTTTCAGATAATCCATACTGAATTCCTTAGGAAACATGAAGTAACATATAATAATTCTACAAATAAATGAGTAACATATAATAATTCTATGAATAAAACACAACTAGGGAGCTACTCCTGGTGCAGAATGAGTGGGATCTTTCCATGCACAGATGACAATCGGTATGACGTGCTATAAGGTCTAAGGACGGTCAGCTCCAAACTGATCCCCATAAAAGTCACTGGACTTCATTCACACACACTGATGACCCCAGGGGAAACTGCAAGTGTAAGTGGCTTTTGGAGAAAGTTATGCTGGCATCTCATGGTGTCTCCTGGAAGACTTCGTTAAAAACACAGACAAGAATGACAAAGCCAAGGTGACCATTATCTTTAAATACTTAATTTGATTTAGCTGTTTCAAAACTAGTGGATGAAACTGAGAATTTTATCTCCAGGTTTCACTTCCCCGGTCACTTTGACGGGCACATAAGCCGACATAGATCATGGAAATCGCTGCTCTGCAGGCCCAGGGCCATGAGTGGGAAGCCTAACCGGGTCAGCACGGTTGTCCTCTTTTGCCTGATCCTACTTGCAAAAGAATGAATTTCAGAAATGTGTTCCAAGAGAGAAGAATGAAGTAACTGGATTGGCTCTAATTAAGAGAGACAAGCGCTAATGCTAAGCCAACTGCCATCACCACCAGAAACCCAGGTGAATGAAGGGCTATGGATGGGTAATTTTCATAATAAAGACAACTGTTTTTAGGCACATCCTGAATAGCAGAGATAAATCAAGCAAGTGCTGGTCTAGGAATTTTAGGAAACATAAGGAGAGGATAAGGTATTGGAAAGAAAAAAAGGAATGATAAAAAAGAAAAGCTAAGAACGATAGACTTATCTATCTTCTTCACAAAGATGCAATGAACATTTATAAGGCAAAAGGTTAGTTTTATATCACACAATGTCCTTGGCAGACTTAAAGACTTGAATATTTCCTTCAGGTTTCCCCAAAGATGTATATTTAAATTTTTTTCCTAAAGGGGTCACACTCAAGACTTATTTTTGGTATCTGGTCTTAAAAACATTTATTTTCTAAATAGTAATAAAAATAATAACTAACAACTGTTATTATTTATTAAATGAATGCTACTTTCTAGTCATACCATGCACTGATGTATAAAATTTCTGTAATCTTAATTAAATTAAGAGAGACATTTTTAGATATAACTTGGGAATTTTTATCATCCTCTCTTTTTATACAAGACAGAAAAAGAAAGATCATTTAAATAACAAATGTGCAAGATTTGAACATGACAAGTCACTAACTAGTTCCCAGTTAGAAACAATGTAAAGAGATACAAAATTTAGAACCCATTGTTCTCAAAATAAAGCCCAGTATTGACCAAAGGAATAAATGAATTCTATTACCTGTCATATATTCAGGAACATGTCTGGAAACATTTGTATAAAAGTTAAATGTTTTCCTTGATCAAAGTGAAGCCTTTCAAGTTCAAGGTGATTATCAAAAGTTTGGTCATAAATGGAAATGAATCAGTTTTCAAAATAAATAAAAACAGAAGTTTAAAACCCTAGCAGTTATTAGAAAGTTAAATTATGTCTTACGACTTAAATATCACATATAATTATGGAGAGCCAGAATGCTGTGATAAGTTATTAATTAATATTATTCGAATTATTTATTATAAAGTCTATAGTTCATGAATAGTCTTAAATTTTTTTCATCTAGTTGTAAAGAAGAAAAAGTATTTCATGTTAACTTTGGTCTTTAAAATATAGTTAATAATATGAAGAATAAAAAGACAAAGTAGAAAATATGTACAAACATATGAAAAAGTTAAATCCTATTAATAGAGCCACAGTAAAACAATAACACATTTATCTCAGAATCTGGCAAACAGAAGTTTGGTAACATGTAGTAAAAATGTTCACCATAGACATTTTTTTTGAAATACTCATTTTTCTAGTAACATGTTATTCTAAGGAAAGCATTTATGAACTTTATATTTACATCTCTAATATATTATAAAAGTTATGTTGATTGTAATGGTATATTTCATTCTATATAAGGCAAATGAATCTGTCTTCCCTGCTTTTGCCATTGTGCTGCTGTATGGTTTTATCTTACTAATAAATGGGCTATCCAGCCGTGTCCCCCCAGCTACCATCACATACAATTCCAGAGGACATTCATATATGCTTGGTTGCTTTTGAGAATCTATCTGGATGAATGAACTGCTTACAATGATATTTAAGGGTAAATATCTAAAAATGTAAAGAATATCTAAAGTTATTAAGACACTGCAATGAACACCAAAAGAAAGCTCAAATGAAAAACAAGGTAAAACTTATTTTACTCACAGAAACTTTATCCTTTGCCTGTTTAAATACACTGGGAGCCTGAGTTGATTCACCACCTGTCGCTGTGGAAAAGAAAAGACATTAACAACCTCAAACTTAGTGGCTAAAAACTGCACACATGCATTTTTTTCAATGCCTTTGGGATATTCTATTGTGTCAACAGACTAATGCAACAAACAAAAGTTTGCTGTGAGGCTCAAATTTGGTAACTGAAGAAACCTGAACCTCAATAACATAGCATGAGACTCTAACTAGAGTATGTGCTACTTAGGACATTTCTGTGTCTATCAAAGAACAGGTAGGGACCAGTCATAGTCTATGGGTTCACAGTGTACCTTAGAAACACTACCACATGAAGTTAGACTCTTTCGAACAGAAGTCACAGAATAGCAAAGTAAGTGCTGCAGATTTTAAGCAAAAGGAAACTGATTGATTTCAAGGGTCAGTATCCCATAGAGGTGCTCACTGAGATTTCCAAACTCTCCTGTTTTGCTGGAAGCCACTGGCATACCTACAGTTATTTCTACATTTTAAATTCCAAACTGTCATGATCTCTCTGTACCCTCCACTTCACAATATGAATGACATACTTGTTTGATGTGAAATGCACTACGTGAGAAGGGGAAAAAAATAGCTTACCCAGGACAGACAACACGAGAAGAATTTCAAGTTCAGTAAATACAGACCATGTTCTACACATGCACTCCCTGTATGAAATTATTACCACATCTGTTACTGTTGTTTCTCCTGCTGCTGTATTATACTTCTGGTTTCAATTTTAAACTCCATCATCTTGAGAGTATTTTCTGCTGATGACTTACCTGCTGTATTTCACAATCTAAGACAATCCTTCTGTTTTGGAAAAACAATCTATATTTGAAAGTTATGTTCAGAAAATAAAATATGCAAGCTTATGTGTTTATTTCCTGAGGAGCTGTCCTTAGGAAGATCTTCAGGAAAACACGTTTATTCTTACAAGTCTTCCAAATGAGTTTCAAAAGATTTTTTATGCCATGGACAGCTCTAACATCAAAATAAGAGCTGTCTGAAAAATGCTTTGAGGTAGGTAGAACTGATTGGTAATATTGTGTAGAATCTAGAACTGAGTTTTAAAAGAAGTAGTGAGAAGAATGCCTTCTTACTACTTACATCACATACCTTAAATTTCTGTGACATATGCATGTAGTTTGTTTCAAACCAATGACACCTATGCTGAGTATATGCTTTCTGCCAGAATATCTTAATATTTGACTAGAATAAGGGAAGATTCAAATTGTTTCAAAGATTTCAAATCTTTCAAACAGTAATAGTTTCAGTGCAGTAAACTGAATACCAGTGGACATGCAGACACTACTAAGACATCTCACGTTTCTTCTGAAATTTTATAACCCTGATATTATCTTTAATATTCAAGACAAGCTGGAGGAGTTTTAAATACATGAGCCAGAAAATTCTGCTTGCTCAAGCATTTACCTAAACTAGAATAATTCCAAATTTAATGAGGCTAAAAATCTTTAAAAAATGAACTAAAATATAAGATTTGGAGATACCATGTCAATTCCTAGCTTCTATTTTGGAGGTATTCCTCCTCCTGAATCTTTATTGAGCTCTGCATGTATAGATAAGCCTTCTATTTTCAAATAGTGCCTCCGATATTTGTTATGACAGAAAAACTTATGAGATGTTTCCTATCTGAAGAACACAAATATGAAACTTGAAATGCTTAGTGTCTGTTATAAAACCAACAATTTCCTTGGTTTTCTTTTTCTCACAAAAGTGATGCTCTTAACCATTAAAACCATCCGAAGGTGAACACAGAGACATGTGTGATGCACAAAGAAAAGGTAAATATTCCTGTCTGACTTAGCAGTCTGATGTTTTGTAGGCTACGAAATGCCATTTAAATGTTAAAATAAAACATATTGTACTATTGTAAACATCATGATTATCCTAGCGCAATTACACTTACCAAATACTTTGAATTGAAATTTGGAAGCAAAGTTTGCACTATATGTATTGGCAGGGGTTTTATTATGATTTCTAACGTGCTTCATTCTTTTTTTTCACCATCTTTTAAAACTTGGTAAATAAATGCATATATTTGAAGGGTACAGAGGAGGAGGTAGGTAGCAAAATCGAAATAAACCTAAATTTATTTCTAATGTAGGTTTCTCTTACAGGGAAAAGAATTTTATCTTAAAAATTCTGCAGTCTGAATTATGCCAGAAAATTAAACTTCAACACATTTAAGACAATCCCTTTGACAAAATGTCAAAAGATATAGCACAGTAGTAGTCTGAAAGGCCTGCTAATCATGGATACAAGCAATCAAATTTCATGGAATTGCCACACGATTTCATTTTCTTGCTTCTTTTTTCATCTAAAACAAAATGATTCTGCAAAACACAATTTTATCTCAGTTTTGCTTTTCATTTTCAGTGTCTCAATCTCTATGCATTTTTGGTGGTCTTCAGTAAATTCATCAACATCAGTAACAGATTTGGCAGTGACAACGTGGAAAATAAGACAAAGATACATGGATTTAAGCATGAGGGAGATAGATAAGCAAAATAATGAGAATGCATACCATGGTGAAATTCATCGCCACCGTCTAACCAAACACACAGAATGAAACTAGGAATCCCCAGAACGTGACATTAGAGCATAATGCCAAGATACAACCACGCACTCTTATGTCTGAGCATGACAAAGAGACAGATGGCCATGAGCTCTTCTGCAGGGAGGGAAAAAAAAAGAATAATGATACAAGACACTTAGTAGCAAAATTGTTCATGACTGCTGAGATTCTTGGAAGAAAAGCAAAATGAAGAAGCTGCTACAATAATGAGATTTAAAACAAAACCAAAACAAAAGAAATACATGTCTATGTTTGCCAGCCACATTGTATAACTGAGCAGTCACCTGTCGTTTTCCGCTTAACACAGGAGAGATGAGTTGGTCTAGTATATTTGATAGCAGGTTTTAAAATGAATTTCCTGGAGGGAGAGTGGGCCTGAACTTCTGTTTTTTTAGCAAGTTCAGCCTTCTTATAAACTGCTACGAATAAGAAAACACAAAGAGCATACCATCAGGAAAAAAAAAAAGAAAGACACAGTTGGAACAAAACCAAATGAAAATTTTGTAAATAATCAGTTACCACTGTTAGGCAGTTTCTTCTACACACAAGTAAAATGAATGACTTCAAAAAACATTGGTAAAGAAGTGATCATTAAATGAACCTTTTTTCCTTCTCACTTCATCCCTGGAGACCGTGCTAGGTTCCTTTTTAGCTATTTTTCTTTCAGGAGTGGAAATTCTGCCTCTCCCGGTTTTAAAAGGCTTTTCTTTTCTATGTTTCTCAAGAGATGGTCTCCGAGCTTCCTTCTCAGCTTTCTCCTCTTTAGGAATAGTTTCTAACTGCTCTGTCATGATGCTTCTATCATCATCTGTGGATCAAAGCAAATCATGACAACAAGAACAGCGACAACATTAGTAACAATTGTACAGAATCCTCCGCGCATTCCCAAAATCCAAAATAAAGAGGTAAAGGGATATTTTTTACATTTTTTTTTTAAATTCCCATTAGGTTACTGGGATGGATTTGGGAGTAGACAATTAAAAAAAAAAAAGAGCACACCTTGAGTGTCCACCCAGAGACTGTCTGCATCCATGACGGAGTCGTCGATGGTGGTCTCATCTTTGTAATCGTCGTAGGTCTCTGTCTTATATTCCGAGAGCGCGGCTTCTCTCTCGGGGGAGGCCGGCGCTTCTGGGGAGCCATCCTTAGGTTCTGCCTGGGCTTCGGCTGCCACTTCCACTTCCAGCTCTTCCTCCTCCGGCGGGGAGGGTCTCCTTTCCATCTCGGGCTGCTCCAGGGCTGCAAAGCGCACGCTGTGGGACCCGGATTCCCCTTCGTCGGTTGTGGTCTGCACCACGGTGATGAAGTCGTCCTCGATGGTCACCACAGACTCAATGCCTCCTTTGCGTTCGCCAGGGCAGGTCTCCACCAAGTCCTCCCTGCTGCTGGGGGCGCCCAGGTCGGTGATCTGCAGGGTGTCTGAGCGGAAGAGCAGCTTATCATACTCTCCCCGGGCTTCTATCTCTTCTTCCTCGCTCTGGACTTCTGCAGGTTGGGCCACGGCCGCTTCAGGCTGTGGCTGGGTCACCTCAGAGGGTGTGACGGAGATGTCTGGGGTCTCTCTGCTGTCTTCTTTTGGCAGAGTCGGAATAGATTCCATCTGGACATCGGCTGGCTCATCAGCGGCTAAGTCGGCCTCTGAAACAGCGGGTGGGCAAGGGATCTCCACAGACAGTTTAATGGCGATTTCATCTTGGATCAGGGACGATTCCGGGGACGTTTCCTTCTTGCCCTCCTCAGGTTTCAAGGACTCCATGGTGAGGCTCTCGTGCTCGCCACTAGACTCGTAGGACTCCTCTTTGTCCACAGCCTCCTGGTGCACCAGGTCGGGCTTGGCCACCTTCTCTTTGACTTCTGTCTCGCTGACTCTGGCACCGTCCTTCACGTGGCCAGCCTCAACACCTGGGAACACGTCTGCTTCCCGGGGTGCTTCAGAGGGGGGTGCCTGTTCCTGCTTAGCCTCCAGGGTAAGCTCTGCTACCTCTCTGGCATCTACATCCAGCCTTGCCATTATTGGCCCCAAATCACTGATTTTAACATCCAGTGGGACCTGATCAGCTTCAGCTGCAGCGAAATCCAGTTCGTGGTCGGTTTTCTTGGATGGTTCCACCTCAGCGACCTCTGGCACTGAACTAAGTCCTTTCTCCGCTTTCCCAGATGCTGCATCTTTTGGCACTGTGGGTTCTTTGGCAGGAGTTGCTGTGTGCGTTATTCCTAACCCAAACATGTCCACCTTAGTGTCAGCATCCTCTGTCTCCTTGGTGTGCTCTTTTGCATCACCATGCTCTTCGCTTTTTTCTAGGACAGTATCCAGCTTATCATTTACTTTCCTCTCCTGTTCAAACTCCCTGAGGAGACCAGAGGTAGGGGATGCTTCTTTCTCAGCACTGAACTCATCTTTGACTCTTCCAGCCGCTGCCAGTTTTACTTCAATCAATGACAGATCTGTTGCCAAATCTCTTCGAACTTTGTCATCAGTTCCCTCATAAAAGGAACCACTATCTCCCGATAGATTCTCGCTGTCTTGAACAGGTGACGGAAGTGGAACTGTGTATTTGTTGAACACACAGTAGCCTAGGTCTTCTAGCTGACTATCTGTTTTCACAATGACATGGTTTTCATCGGTCACAGGGGGCAGGCCAGTGCTACTCTCCTCAATCACAGTCTCTGAGGGGACAGATTTCCTTCTGGCAGCCTCGGCATCAGCACTCACGGAAGCTAATCTTGACCTGGTGCCGGCCAGATCCAGCATTTCAGGCAAGTCGGGTGCCATGACAGTGCCATTTTTATAATAATCTTTGGCCACAAAGGGCGACTCACAGGATGCCTCCACTTGGGTATTTTCCTCTACGGTGGCTTTTTCTTCCTCTAGTTTTTCTTCTTCCTCTTTGCTTTCTATTGGGAAGCAAGGGGCTTTCTCCACTGCAGGTGTGGTGGCAGGAAGATAATCGTCGCCTTCATCCATACTTCCACTTGTGTTGGTGAGAATATCAGAAGCCAGAGGAGAGAGATCATGACCACGGCCAAAGTTAAATCCCAGAGCTATGGAGTCCAGGCAAGACATGGGCAAATTGATCGACATGCTTCTTTGTTCTATTGCTGACCTCCCACCTAGTCCTAAACTTCTGCTGAGTGTCAGATCATCCTTATTCTTACTGTGCAGGTCTCTTTTCTCCCCATACACTTTTGGATCAATGGTGAACATCCTTTCTCGGGGAGAACTGGGTTCCTCAGGTAACTCAGCTGGATAACTCTGCGCAAGAGTGCTGTACCCGGCTTCCTGTGCTGGGGCACTGGGCTGGGGCTCTTTCTCTACTTGAGAACCCTTGTCACCATCTTCGTGCATGGCAGATACACTTTCAACAGACTCCGGGGCACTTTCTCTTGTGTCACTTAGTTCGTAGTAGTCACTTGCTAGCTGAATACTTTTTGTCACTTCTTCTTTCAAGACAGATGTTTCGAAGTACTTGGACATTCCCGACTTATCTTCATAAAATGGCATGCCAGTTTCTGCAGATGGCACAGCTCCAACTGCTTCCTCCTTACTGTCTTTATCGGCAACTTTCTCCTGAAAAAGTTCCTGCAATGTGCTCTTTTCGTGAAGTGCAGCTGGTTCAATCAAGACTTTTTCCAGGGTGTGTGAGGTCATGGTTGAATCTGTCATTGCTGGCTCTAAACCTGCAGGGAAGGAGTCCTGTTTTAATATATCTGTAGCATGTTCTTGGCCTTTGGGCTCTTCTTGCAAGAAAGTGTGCTCAGTGGCACTCTGAATGATGCCTGTTTCTTCATCTCTCAATTTTGAGGGCTCATGTTCTCTTGGTACAGCTTCTTTGTCAGATGTTTTTTCTTCAAGCTTTGGCTGAAGTTCTTTTTCGGCAAGTGTAGGTTCCTGTTCACTGGGGGTGGAAATCTCTTTTTTCTCTTGAGGTGTGACCCCTGTTTCTTCCCCTAAACCTGTCTCAGCAACAGATCCTTCTACAACTGGAACATGGGAATCCTTGGGTAAGGTGATTGCCTCTGAGGCTGCTGTTTCTGCCGCTTTATCAGGTTTATCTTCTTGTGTGCCTTCAACTTTAGAGCTATCTTTGGCAGTCACTGGGCCACTGATTTCTTGTGGTGTATGCTTGTCATCTGGTTGGAAGAAGCCAGGGTCAAAGGGCGATGCTTCTGTGATGATTTCATTCTTCATGATATCTACGGGAAGAGTGAAACATCCAGCTTGAAAGGGACTTGGCATGGGAGAATCAAACTGCTTCCCTTCCCACCTGGGGACATCCTCCAGGACATCTTTTTCCCTCATGGGTGTCAAGGGGCCAGGAGACACTGGAGCAGCTAAACCCCACTCGTTTTTCTTTGTTTCCACTGGCATTTCAATGAACCAGTCTTTTTGCCCTTTGGAGGCTGGAGGCTGGGCAGGGAGGCCAATGCCAGGCACTACGAAGCTGGGTTCCGCCTTCGGTTTCATGTCTTCGGGGGTGGCACCAACAGGCTGCTCAAACAGAGGGGAAGGTGCCTTTTCTCCTTCTGTGCCTTGTGTGTCCTTACTTTTGGGGGAAGTTTGAGTTGCATCAGGCTGAGGAACTAAGGCAGCATGTTTAAGGTCTTCACCAGGCTCACTTTCCAGCTTTGACTCCTCTTTCTTTTCTAAGGGCTCAGGTGCTGAGGGAATCAATTCCTGCTGATCATGGAACTCCATCTTCGAGGCTGTAAGCAAATCTGAAGTAATGGGGTTGATTTTTAAACAAATCGCAGGCAAGTGCTTTCAGGCAGTAAGCTTAAAATTGTATTTTGAAATGACAAATGAATGGTAGAGACATGAAAAATGTGGGGCATGCAAGCATGCTACTCGTCTAAAAACCAATATGAAAATGCTAGGGCTGAGATACAGGTGCAATGTCACTAAAATGTACTGTTGTAAATTAATGTGTGCAGGAATTATAAGAGCTGACTTCAGAATACTCATTTGTCTTTGTTTTTTCATTTGTCTGGCATGTCCGCAACATTCTGTGACATGTATTATAGTAGAAAAGAAACAATGTGTCTTCTATATATTAATGCATATTAAGTGGTTAATGTTACAATATAAAATGTATATTAAGGGCTATATATGAATAAAGATTGATTTCTATTGAATTTTATTCACAAGTTTTCTCCTTTGAAAATGAATTGGTAGGCCAGGGCAAAATGTCAAGTAATTAATGATACAAGAAATAATAATTTCAGATAATCTGATCAACAGAAGCCTGGACCAATTTGAGAGGCACTGAAAGGTTATAGCACAAATTTTTAGAAATCATCTGAGGTTAAATTTCAAGAATATAAGTAAATATTTGCTTTTAATTTTATATAATTTAAGAATCAACAAGGCAATGTGTACCACATATTCTATATTCTTATTATCTAATCATTGCTTAATCTGTTTCATAACAATATCTGTATTATATTATTAATATTGGGAAGCCACATGAGTAATAAATTTTTCAAAAGAGTCAACCGTTAAAATACCATTCTCCTTAGGGTCATGATCTCATTCCCTGTGAACATGACCAACTGGAGAGGTAGTGACCAGTACTGGCTTTAGAGCTGCTTCATGGAAAACAAGTGACTCATTCTTATTTTCATTTAATAACCAATCCAAGAGGCTTTAAAGCCACATTCGTGTTTTGGGATCAAAATATTTCACAGTAGTCATGAGAGCTAAGTGTAGTTATGTGGAGAAGCTCTGGGGAAAAATCACAAATTTCAACCATCTCTCAAAGAGCAAGTGTATGAGTCACCATTACCTTATATGCTTGTGTGCCCTGTTGTACTAATAGAAGAGAGATATTTTATGAACTTGTAATAAAGGTTAGATGGATGAAAACTCAAGAGATATGGGGTGACTGAAGGGGTTGACTGCCATGGAAAGAAAACGACATGAGAAGCATCAACAGGAGCTTTAAAGGAACCAAACCAGTATTATGGAAGCATAAATAATATAGCAGGTTGCAATTGCAAATAAAAGCCATTCTACTACTTAAGCTTCTATATGCCAAAGTCCAATTGGAGGATTTAAAAGAAAAGCATATGGGTTGCTATCTCAAAACCAAAACCAAAACCAAAACCAAAATATACATGTATTAGCAATGTGACTGGCAAACATTCGAGATGAGGAGGGAGGGAAACTCAGAAGCTCACACAGCATCATCAGCCTGCTGCAAAGCGTCTTGTATCATGGCAAAGGACAACCAAGAATCAGCTGTAGCAGGGGACAACCAAGCTGCCACACAGCAACTGCGCAAGCCACACTCTCTGCTCACAAAGGCTGCAATGGTGGTCTCATGATCATGAGAAGACCCAGAAAATGAAACAGCTTTAGAAAGGCGCCAGGTTTGGAAGCCACTGGAGAGATCATTTGCAACAGAACACATGCACATCCTGAGAGAAACACACCTTCCTTGGCAGAGGAAGGGGTTTTTACTTCCGGAGACAACTCTGTGACCTCTTTTACACTTTCCTCATGCAGAGCCCCAGGGGGCGCACTCTCTTCTGGAACTATCTGTGCCTCCGCGCTAGCCTCCACTTGGCCCTCACTGGGACCCTGGGCTTGGTCTGAGGACTTAGCAGCCCCACACTCTTTCCCAGGAAGAGCAGCAGGTTTCTCTTCCTCAGCCATCGGACCCTCTAGGGTTTCTTCTTCTTAGGGATGAAAAAGATGTTGACATCATGACCACATAACAATATGTAGAAGACAGAAACATTATTCAAGGAACACTTTCAGCTCCACTGGAAGATTCATCAGGATCTCAGGTAGGTTGTACCATTTGGATCAGCAAATTGATTGTTTTGCGCAGCATATGTGATATACTGGTTGGAAAATTATGATGTAGAGTCTGCTAATAGTGATGCCTTTTAAGGTCTCGTGAAAAGGCTATTTATTTTAAAACTCTAGAGCTGAAAGAGTTTTATGGATTGATTACCCTTATTGGAAAAGTTGCACACACATGGGAAGCTGGCTGGGAACAGGAGATGGGTGCTGCCAGGTGACACATGGTCATGACACGAAGGATGTGTTGATGCACTGAAAAAACCCTTTGCATTTGTTAGATATGTGCTGTTTTCTCCAATGCAGGAAGCCCCTACATAAGAATTCCTGCTTGCTTTATTTAAAATGAGCAAACTTCACAGAGGAGTCTTGGGAATTAAAAAAAAAGTTCTTTCTTCCATGTAATAGCCAACTAATTACTGTAACAGCTTTACCAGAAAATCCACTGAAACTTTTTTTTGTACCAGGAATTGAACTCAGGACTTGCACTTGCCAGGCAGGCACTGTGTCTCTGAGCTATATGCCCAGACTGAAACTTTAAAATATATTCAGTATTCTCAAGGTAATAGGCTATCTAACTAGCCTAGGTCAAAGACTACCTAGCCCAATTTGTATTACTTTCAGTGAATAAGATAATGTCTTAGAAAACGAAGAATGTGAAGGAGCAGGTACAATATTTTGAAAGTTTAGGTCAAGATGAAATTTAAATTTTATTTACACAAGGCTTCCTCTGGGATATAATTGTTACAGTATTGTTTAATTGATAATATAGCAGCTGTATAATTCTGTGACAATGACAAAGAACATGTGTATATTAGCAATAAAGTCTCATTTCTACAATTCACAGCAAAAATCCTTCAGGAAAGATAATTGAGTGGTGACCAAATTACCAAGATAGTCCCTGCAAATATAAAACACAGGGAAAATTTAGACTTTAAAACATAAACAGTGAACTTAGGAAGGTTATAAGTTACTGTATTCATTTGTTTTCCATTTACACTTCAAGCACAAATTAAAAAAAAACAATTCTATCCCTTAAGAAATCAGGAGGGAAATATATACATTTGTTAGTGCTGCAAACGGAGAGTTGTTATGAAATTTCTATGAAACAACTGCACATTGTGTAAATGGTCCTGTGAGAAAGACTGCAGATGAAAAGAAAAGTACTTTTCTGTTTTAAGAAATACTGACCTTCTGGGAGATGGAGAGAATGACTCCATGTCTTCCTATTTGGCACTTAGACACTTACAGTCTTTCAGTTTAACTCTGTAAGTGACATTTAACAAATTCCAGTTTTACCTTGTCACTGAGGAAACTTTTATAATGCAGAGATTTGGGTTATAATTTACTTTTATTATAAGTGCTTTCCTAGTGTGTTGCCTTTCTGAATAAATGCTAATCCAATGAATGTAAGTTTGTGAATCCATGTAACTTTTTTTAGCTTTCCATTTTCCCAGTTTGTATAGATCATGTTTCTTTCCCCTGCCTCCCTGTTCCTCATTCACAAATCCTTCTGTGTTTCTTAGTTCACACTGTTAGAAAGCTTAGTTTCCACTGTTTAGGTTATATTACTTCATCAGGGTATCTGAGCCATTAGAATTCTTTGTTTCCAAGAGGTCCCTTGAAGAAGTTTGTCATGTAGTTGGTAAGAAGTGAGCTTAGTTAAATATTGTCCCATATGAAAAATTTCTGCAAGGGTTTTTCTAAGCAGGTTACTTTGACCATTTGAAAATAATGTCTTCACCTAAGCAAGATTATTTTAAGCTTTCTTTCCTATTTTTGTTATAAAATTACCAGTTGGCAGAAGACAAGATGTAAGCCAGCATCCAATAATTTCACCCTCACCACAGCAGGTTATGTAGTAGGGTCTCCTGGCTTCATGAGACTGAAAATCATTTTCGCCCTTTTAGCCCGAGCTCCTGATGCGAGGCAAGATGTAGTCACCTGGGGAAGCCCCTGCAGGTTTTGCCAACAACTGCTCGGCAAAGGATAACAAATTCCTGCCGTAACATCTGTTCTGCTCCAAGCAGACCCTTCGCCTTTTCTCTTTTAAAGAATGATGGTGTTAACATAGCACTACAAAGAAAGCTCATTCTGCTTAAGACTGGTCTTAGCAATACTGTGGGTCCAAGGTGGAAAAAAATTTTCAAGGTCACCTTTTATGGTTTGAGAAAAAAAAAATTCTTCCTTATTGATTTATTTGCCAGTAGTAGAAATGGGTCTTCTTAAACTTTTTTGTTCTCTCTCTCTGCACCTTTTCAAAAGCTATGATATAAAAAAAGATGTGCACACATGCCTCAAATAAGGCTTCTTTTTTTTTTTCAGTCTTTTTGAGACAGGCTCTCACCATGCAGTTCAGGCTGGCCCTGAGCTCACTTTGTAGTTCAGGCTGGTCTCGAACTTGTAATCATTCTCCTGCCTCAGCCTCCCGAGTGCTGGGATTACACGCATGAGCCACCAACACATCCGGCTTTTCAGGCTTCTTTTATACCATTTTTGAAGCATTTGGATCTATACAACCTATATAGGGACTTCGCATTCATATGGAAAAAACAGTCTCCCCCCGCCCCGCCCCCACAGGAAGGCACACTGAAGGGGATGCAGGTAGCCAAAGCTGCGGGCTGAGGAGGAGGAGCAAAAGGGCACCATGCTTGGTTCACCTTTCTCCCGGCCTAAGTGGGCCTCTGCGCTGTGCGCTGGGACACAGGGGGGCACACTAGAGGCGGTCCATTGTGAGCGGAACAAGGGATGCTCATAGTACTCCTCATCGGAAGGGGAAGGGTCACCGTCGGGCCCAGACACCGAGATGGAGGGGGCGAGGAGTCTACGCCTCTCCCCGCTGCTGGCAGGCTCGTGGCTGGGGACCCTGTGTAGAGGACCCACTTGATCCTCAGCCCCTTCATCTACAAACAGACACACAGGAAGAAACTGCAGGGTGAACTGGACGAGACAGACACCAGATCAGACGGACGAGACGAGACGCGGGCACGAGGACACGCAGGACGGGGGCAGCAGCACGAGAGGATGGAGGGAAGGGTCAGCGCGACCAAGCTGATGAGGATGGGTGACGGGGAATGCCGCATGCTTCGGGAGCCACTGCAGTAGGCTGTCCTTTAGGAAAAGCTGCCATTGATCTCAGTCAATCAAAAGAATTGACACCCTTGCTACAAAACAGGATCTGTGCACGCGCCACAGGCGAGGCGGAATAACCAAGGAAACACTGCAATAGAAACACAGCGTTGCAAAACAAGGGCGTTCTCCTGCAGGAAGTCCTTTTGAGAAGACCAACTCTTCTTACTCTTGTACCAATGTGTTTGTAAGTTAAAGAAGGGGCGAAAAATGTCAGGATATCACGCCTCTATGACCGCAAGGAAAAAAAGTTCCTGTATGAAACAACTTTAATCATCTAGGATGTATCGATAACATTCTGATTAATTCAATTTGAGTCAATGACTTTAGCCAGTAAGTAATGTTAAATCTCAATCGTGTTAAGCAAAACCTACAAAGAGGTCTCTTTCCTGCTTTGATAGGCAGAAAGTGGTCCCCAGCTCTCTCATCGGGTGCTAAGGCTGGTGTGATTCTGCAGGACTGCAGACGTACAGTGTACTATTTGAGGAAGCTCGTAAGGTAACGAACTTGTTTTCCTGCATGTTGCTTCTCTTCTGAAAGCCTAATGAAGATACTATTTAGCCCTCCCAGAGCTGGCTTCAGTTTGATTGGATCTTCACGGGGTCTCATTTGTACTGCTGACTCCTGTCTGCTCCTTGTGTTTGAAATGTGTTACCACATGTTTCTTACTCAGACTGCTTCCATTTCTGTCCTTTTGTGTGTCTTGGCATAGAAGTCTGACTTATATGAACAAATTTCCTCAAGCCCACAACTGTAGACCAGTCCGTTTAGCAGGTGGACCTGGTAGAATTTGATGAGGTTTAAGGACCGTGAGAATGAAGCTTGGGTGGCTTTGGATTTGGCTTGGGCACTGCTCATGGGGCCAATTCACTGTTTTTGCTAATCACTAGGAACCTATACCTAGAAGTGATTTTAAAATTTTATAGCTCTCACTAATAAGAACAAAATCTATTGTATCCCTCGGTATAATTTTTACTTCTCTTGGATGGAAGTGACAAAATTATAGCATTAGTTTGCAAATGCAGTGCGTTTTTTAGGACAGTAAATTTTTTTCAGCCACCAACTGCTGACAACTGGAAGTAAGTCTGAAATCCTAAGGATACTAAAAATAATGCTCTGTGGATGGATTACTTTTAATCTTTCGAGCATGTTATTTACTGATTATTCCACGGAAGTTGCTTCGGGATGGATGCTCAGAATTTTCTCAGCCATTGTACTTATTATATGACGGGCAAGCAGATGCCTAAAATAATGTTGGACATTGTTAATTCAACCCAGCTCAGTCTCTCAGCTGAGGAGATAATTGCCCAAGATCTGGTCTCCAACACTGACTAGCATAGCTCTCAGCTTGCATGGATCCTGAGCCGTTCCTCTTTCCCTCAGCAGCTCTCTGAGACTAGAAACTTCCCCACTATGTAAGTTACTGTAAATAATTTGGGTATGTTCAATAGATTGCACAGGGAGTCAAGAAGTGAAAAAGGGGTATTTGTCTCTCTGCTTTTTTGGGGGAAGGGAGTAGAGAAGACTATAGTATAAAACCGAAAAGCTGAAAACAGCTGTCAGCTGGAGGACATACTCAGGAGACGTTTTCAAGCTTCTGAAGATTCTGGCTCCTGCTTTCTTGTCATTGTTGCACTTATTTATAAGTTTGCAAATGTAAAAGCAGCCCACAGCTTCCCTTCAGATCTGTAACATCTCAAAAGAGGCAGTGTTCTATTCTGAGGACTTTCACTGTAACCAGTCAGCAACGGAATTTTAAAGGCCGTAGTGGAAAAGTAGTTTCTCTTTGTACTTTTTAGGCCATGAGCCAAGACTATTTTCAGAAGAGTGTCTGGCAAAGGCCAGCTCTTTCCTGGTGTTGTGTGCTACATGCACTCCAAATCTCTGTCTAGGACCTGTGAATGAAATCCATCTACCATAGGAGCTCCAGAGATAAGCGAGGCGAGCTGTGCTGAGGGGCTAATTCTCAGCGATGCACTTGGTTCCAGTGCTAACGACTGAAGACATTATTAGGGTCTCATTTGCTTTGAAGCTGTGCATGGTAGGTGCTGCTGGGTCACTCTCAGGGGAGTGGATGCATAATAATTAAAAAGAACTGGAATATTTATTTGGGGGTGGTTTTAGAAAAAGGACATTCGCAGGATAGCTTGTAGCAAGGAACTCCCATTTGAAGATAATTGACTCCCATAATCCCACAGTGAGGAATCTGACAAGAGGTGGAACCTGGATTATAATGCAATTAAGGGTTGCAGGATTTAGATTTGGATTGGAATTGTGGATAAACTACTTATCCAGGCACAAGCCGAGTCAGTAGACCTGAATATAAACTATCTCTGTGCATTGCTAGGAAGCTTAAATGAGAAGATATTTGCGAAAGCACCAAACCCAGTGTTTGACTCAAACACGTTAGCACTTTCTGTGTACCTGGACACACTTTGAAGTACTTCTGCTCTTTCCCTTCTTTGGACACATCAAAGTTGGACTCGAGAGAGTTGGAAAACCTGACTTCATTTCTAAACATTGCTTTTGCTGTTTAACAGCCTTTCATTTAAGTAGGTATGGTTTTGAGCCTCTGTTATTGCCACAACATATTCAATTTCATTTAATAATATGATATATAAAAGGTCAGGGTAACTTTTACAAAGTCCTTTTGCATAATTATCTTCAAAACTGAAGCATATCTGGTTCAATGGAGGAATAAATGTCCTCTAGCTTGCTTTGTTCAAACTTTTTCTTTTTAAAAAAGCATTTGAAAATTTATATTGGGTTAAAATAACATTGCTACTTCAAGCCCAATCTAAGTTGGTCCGCCTCCAGGGTGCAAATAAGTAGTCACCTTTATGAGTGATCACACTTCCTAAAGGGTCAGAGATCCTGATTTCACCTCCCATGTCCCCAGTAGATGTCTGAAGGTGGCTGGCCCCCACCGCATGGCTCTTCCCCATCTCTAAGCCCTTTCCATCCTACAAGCTTTTGCCTTAGGGTGTCTGAGTTTTCTGACTGCTGCTTCAGAATGACACAGAGGGAAACTGGCTTTAGTGTCGCAATTACTATCTCCACATCTGTGACACAGAACATCACTCCAGAGCTCTGGAGCAAACCTCAGAGGGCAGCGGAATTCCTGGTTCTGTTTTCAGACGAGCCCATTGTACTTTCACAGGCTTTCAAACTCTAAGAGCTCAGTTGAAATGGCATTATTAAGGCTGGATCAGAAAGTAAAAGGTGGGAAACTGGAAAACATCACAACTAGTATAGTATTGGAAAACTGTACCATGGTTTCCTTTTTAAGTGTGTTAGCTGTTAACTTTTTCATCAAAATCCCTTGTAAATGTCCCCCCAGAATAATCACATATCCTGGGAATTATCACTGTCACATTAATTATAATAAATGAATATTTATAAATTATGGTAATTAACATTAAATTTTTTTTGGTCACTGAAACTTCTTGAATTAAATTTTACTTTTTTATTTTGAAGAAAAAAAAATGATGGCACAAAATTTCAAAGCAAGATTGCAGGAGAGTAACAATGGTTAGTATGTTGCGTATGGTTGTCTTCAAAGTAGTTGCTCATATTACAAGATACAGGCGTGAAAAATTGATCAAAAAATATTATATTCCGTGGAAGCTTTCAGCCTTTCCCTTTGGGAAAGAACAGCTTTAAAAATGTTTGATAGTTAATAAAAAGTTAATGTATCCCCAAAGTCACTGAATACTCAATTTAATCTAAGAGCTCTTTTCCTTTTGTACAGAAGGATCAGAATTTACAGAGTTCCCAGAATACTGTAGGTGGTGTGTAGATGAATGGATACACAAAAGGCCCAAAAACCTTTTGAATATATAAATTAAAAATTAAATCACATTAAAGAGATTAATAGTTAGCGGCTGTTATGTACTTACTATCATTCCTAACATTTTTTCCTCAGAATAATTTTGTTTATTTAACGTTATTTCAGGAGTTAAATAAGGAAAAAAAGCTTCAATTTCAAAAAGGCAAAACTCGGTAAAAAATAAATTATATTGTACTTCATTATATGTAGTTCAGCTATTTAGATTTTTGTATTTAGCAAAGTGGGGAATATCTTAAACGAACATGGGCTGCAGATTATAAAAAGATGAGTCTTCTGTGACAAACAGTATTGTTTTTTAATGCAATAAAGTGAACTCTAAAGTGATGCCAAGATGAAAAGCCAATGAAGCTCGTAAATAAATGGTTTTAAAATTCTGGTTGCGGTGTGGGAAGTGTACGGTACAAAGAGGCCACTGCTGTTCCTCTGACTTAGGTCTGTTCACTTATACATCATCCAGAGTTCCAAGACAAGTCAGAAGAGAGCCTGGGCTCGGTTGCTATCTCAACGTAATTTAGTTTAGTGCTTTTCACCTGAGATTGTGAATGGGGACTCTTCAAAAGCTCCCTTCTGTTTTATCAGTGAGGGCTGCAAAGCTGACACAGCCTTCCATGTGGAGGAAGTGCATGAATATATTCATGGCAATAACAGGTCTCAGCAGGAAAGGAGCCCTGCTCTCAGCTCTTAGTTCATTGCCCTCAATATCACATTTCTGCATTAACTGCTTCATTTATTCATTAATATTTATTGAGAATTTGCTGTGGAGCTGGCCCTGATGGGGTTCTTGGCGATGTAATGGTGAGCAAAACAGGGACGATTCCTGATGTATCCATAAGCAAGCACTGACTTCATCAAAATATGACTCCTGCTATCCAGGGTGACGCTGTTTTTGTGTTCAGTCATCTGTAAGGTAAGTAACTTCTCTGTCAAATACTATATTAAGTAAACTGGTTCCCTGTGGTTGTTCTAGCAATTTAGACATGAAATTATCCTTTCCTTTATCCAGTAGATTTTTTCTCTTTTCTTTACCATATTCTTTTGATTTTTACAGCAATAAAATGATTGGATACTTAAGGATGTCATTTCTTCACTGTTTGAAATAGTTCCAAAGCTGAATGACATCTGGCCAATACTGGAGTCGGTGGCCACTGGCTCGATGGTTATTATTTACCCTTTTAAAGAAGACAAACCCTGGCTGCTCCAGCAGGACTTACCTTCCTCCAAGGGGACGGTCAGTTCCGAGGCTGGCGAGGGAGGTGGGGAGGGAGGCAGGTTAGCTGTCTCTTCAGCTGCTACGGATCAAGCAATGGAGAAATGAAATAACAACCGTTAATCCTATTAGAGCAGTGAGCTACAGAGCAGTTTTTCCATCTGTAAAGAGGTCCCTCTAGGAAACTCAGGAAAAGATTCAATGATAACCTGCCTCTAACCTATTTTTAGCCTCATTATCTGGTTCACATATTTAATAACCTAAAAAGTAAGATAAGCATTTCATACTTTTCAAACATAATTGTTGTGTCTTTCCCATAAAAATGGAATAGAGATAGACGCTAAAATTCTATCATTCATCTCACTAATTTCTGTCTACTTGCTCAATTAATAATGTATTTGATTTAGTCACGCTACAATAACTAAAAACGCTTGCAGGCAGGCATTTTAGTTTGGATTAGGCTAGTCTGAATGAAAAAAATTTACAAAAGCTCTGTTGCCCAAATGGTTTATCTGGAAATAAATGTTACTTTGGTCATTGGTAGTTATATTAACTGCCACCTTTTTAAAATAACATTTTGCCCACTGAGTCTAACGCTCAAACCATCTTCTTTAGGTCTTCTCAGAAAATGAAGCTGCAACTTTCAGATAGAAAACAGGCACGGTGGGAGCCGGGTCATCTTCTGGCCTGAGCCTTGCACTCGATGGAGGACAGAGAAAGCTCTAGAAGGTGTAAACCATCCACAGGGAATGCTACCATTGTCTCCTTAGGACACGAACTCTTGTTAGGACCCTGGCTAGGAGGGCAGAAAATTTCTAAAGGAACAATTTCACTCCTAAAGATCACCCACATTTCAGTTTTATAAACTGTAGCTTTCAGATGATAGATGACTTTTCAATTTTCCTGACCCTTTGGGTTTTACATGGCTTATTTCAAGTTGTCAAAACTTTTAAAAATGAGTTTTATTTCAAAGAAGTAAACAACAGACTGAAGAGGAATGCTTTAGATGAGATACATTTCCCTTCTCTGTTTTAAAAACAAAATAGTCCTTGATAAAGTACACAGAGGATACTGTGTATATTTGATATTTTGCGTGAGTAAAATATTTCTAGTCCCTACATTTTATTAAAGGCTTGAAGGAGTACTGAAAGAAAATCAGATGTTAAGGACACGTTAGATTACAAGGGAAAAATGGGTATGTACTCTTTTTTAGGGCTTAGAAGCCATGCCTTTCTACAGATCAGGTCTATACAGCTGTGAAATACACACATCTGTTGAACCCAAGAGCATGTATGTCTTCAGGTATGTACATACTTGTCTGTTGATCTACTTCTTTTTCTACCTACGAATGAATGAGTGGAGGCAGCAGGCCCTTAGCTGACTGCTGAATGGCAGGCGCCATGTCACCATTCTGTCCCTGGAGGGCATCTGATTTGTGACCCAGGGAGAAGGCACATGGTCAGTACTTCCTGCATGACAGGGTCACTGAGGATCCTAACAAAGCTCCGGCTCCAGGCTTGGTGTAGCCAGTTTAGGAAGACAGAAACAAGAGTATGGTATGGTTAATCATTAACTGAAACCCATAAAGGGAAATAACCATCTGTATCCGGAAATTTCCATACATTTTTCTTATGTGTTTGTGTCCATGCAATCCCCTCATGGTCTAGAAAGTGACAAATTATGGGATATCACTCTAAAAACTAACAAAATCCCACAGTGAGCCTGTGGAGGAGGGCGGGACCAGGTCCCAGGGCATCGCTAGACCCCCCTATGTGCGAGTCTCAGGCTGTCTCCTCACAGGAAGGCGCAGCAGACACACCCGGAATGGAGGCTCCTCGCCATTTACCTAAAGGCAGCGCTGTGGGTTGATCTTTGTGCTGAGCGTCTCTCTCTTGTTCGCCTTTCAGGACGGCGACAGCCTCGGCTGTGACTACTTGGACTATCCGCGCTGACACCTCCTCTGGAACAGACAGTAACAGAAAAAACCGCAGTGAGAAATCAGAAGCAGATGGTCAAGAGGAAAGGGACCCAAATGGCAGGACGGATCACAACTTCTTTTTGCTGTCTTCTCACAGTACAATATGATTTTTTAAATTGCAGTTAAAACATGCACACGCACGCGCGCACATGCACACACATGGAAGATGACTGGGAAAAGAGGGAACTGGCACTAAATGTGTATGGTATTTTATTTTCAAGGTTATTTCCATAAACTGAAACAACTGAATTTCTTTATACCTAGCAAATCTAATTAAAAAAGGAAAGGGAGGACTTGTTTCGGATTTATTGAAAGTATGTTTATAGTCTGCTTACACTAGTCCAACAGTATCATTCAAGTAAGTTACTGAGCTCACTTGTAGAAACACGATTTAAAGCCTGAAGATGCCTCAAAAATTGTATCTGTGATTAAAAGGATCATTGTGAATAAGATTAATATGAAAACTTGAGATGGTACCATTTCAAGGAAATACAATGATGTATCAGATGGTCTCTGCCTAGAGAAAGATTTCTTTTCTAGGCAGCAGATGTTTTAAAGATTTTTAAGATCCTATGGAATATACCCACAGTAGTTCTACTAAAAACCAGAAGGCTCATCACTAAAATCATTAGTCAATGAGTTGCTGAAATAACTGGTTTGGGGCTGGAAATGCTTTTGAAAGTCATGATATTAGAATAAATTCTTTACTTAAACCTTATTGTTACCCATTGTTATGGCTTGTCTCTCCGAAGCCTCCTGGGGTCATAGGTGGGGCTTTTTGGAGGTGGCTGGATCCAGGGTGTGTGGCTGGGATGAAGGATTCATAGTTACTGATGCTAGGATTAAGGGTGTGAGTGCTGTGCACAGCCTGGATACAGTGTAAAGTGACAGAAAGAATTTGTCGCTGGCTGCTTGCTGCCTTCTGCCTGCCCTGCTTTGCCATGAACTATTTCTCCTCTGCCCCTCTGCCCCTCCACCATGCTATTGCCTTGGAGCCATCCAGCTAGGAATTGAGACTTCTGCAAGTTGTGAGCTGCAATAAACCTTTCCTCCCTTGACTTTGGGTGGTAGGTATTTTGTCTTAGCAGCAATAAAAGTAATTTAGACACCGATGATCCAAATTTGCATATTCATAAGCAGGTTTGCAGATTTCTATTTGTTTTTAACCTAATTTCAATTTGTCACCTCTGGAGAGTTTTTTTCATACCACCCAGGGTGACAGAAAGTACAGCGAACCTACTAGGCTTTTGGGACTAGGAATGCAGTTGGATAGAATTTTTGTGACTTTTAGAACAGCTACATTATCAGACTGAATAATTTAGCCAGTATGTTTAGTGTTCTCATTTTTTTTTTAGCCACTTGATCATGCGTAGTCTTAAGGGACAAACTGTGAACACAGAGCAGGTAGTACTATTAATGGCAGAAACAATATTTTAAAAGTATGAAAGTGCTCACTGTGTCTTGAATGCTCTGCTAAGATGCTTGTCCTCATTGTTTTAATGAATTATTTACTATTACTGTTCCCATTTTAGAGATGAGAAAACTGTGGACAAGTTGTGTTACACCACAAAAGATGAAAATTTTATTTCCAAGACAGTGCTATTTTGGGGGTAGTTTTGATTTTAGTATTGAGCAGATATTTTCACAGTTATTCCAGGTAAATAACATTAACAGTCACCACAGTGCTGCGAGGAAGATGAGCTGCTATGCTACTCAGTGTGGCAACTGCAGAGAGGAGCAGGCTGTAGGCTGTCCTGTGCTGGGTATGCTGGGTGCATCCTCAGAGTGTTCGGGAAGGGCGGGCGCCTCAGTGGCATTTCCAGTGTGAATGAAAACTACTGGAAAGGCTACAGCATGGCCAGGGATGGAGCTCAGTGACACACAGCCTGCCTGGCAAGCACAAGTCCTGAGTTCAATTCTTAGTACCAGAAAAAAAAAAAACCAGGCTACAGAAGTGGGGGACTCCGAGCAGAGGCAGGCAACCAGGAGGACACCAAAGCGGGGTAAGCAAGGGGAGGGGGTGGCGGGGATGAGGAAGGTATTCCACACATGTATGAGGACACACAAGTGAAACTCACTATTCTGTACAGGAATATGAACTAAAAAGCCAGTGAGTTGAGCGGCTACAGAAAATTAACTTTTTAAAGCAGCCCTTAGAGTTCTAAATCGCTTAATGGTATTTCCAAAAAGAATCATTTGGAGTTTTGAGAATCGTTCCACATAATTTTCAACACAACTGAAGTAGCTTCTTCCAACAGCTCAGTGTCATGGAAAGTTGGGAGCAGCGAGGGGTGAACGAGCACAGGGGCACATACAGAAACTTCCTGCCCTCGGGGTCATTCCTGCACCCACCCAGCAGCACTTAGACAAAACTGTGCCCAAGGCTCATCTCCACCACTATGCTAAGTTCCCGTGTCAAGGACTGCTCTTTACTGTGTGGGAGCTTAACTCAGATGAGACACATAACATAACTTCTGAAAGGATGAAAAGTTAACTAGAAAAATCTATCCATGAAATTTATGCATCAGAACTCATGCTTACCAAGTTTACTACCTTTAAAGTCTCTAAATCATCTAATTTACTATATGACCACTTAACAATTTGATATATTTTAGAAGAGTATTTGTTAGGATCTAAGATATCTTACATAACTCAAAGATTTGTTTTTTAGACAAGGAAGATAACCTAGTAAAATAATACAGGAATTTGTTGGTTCATATGAAAAAATTATAACTGAATAATGTTAGATTACTTCAGTCTTTCTGTAATTTCAGTCTTTAGTTAGTTCTGTCATCATTGAGAATTATTTTAGATGTTGAGGAATAGTAAAAGAGAAGAAATACATAAAAAGATGCATTTGTACAAGTGTAGGGCAAAGAGCAGCATGGAAGGTTGTATAAGTGGACTTTTTAAACAGCCTAATAACAGACAAGTGAACGAAAGGACTACATTTTACTTATATCTGATTAGTATAGGCAAATCCAATTTAAACAAAATATAGAGTTCCTGCCAGTTATCACATTTAAGTTATGAGAACTAAATTAGCTTCAGCAGAGTAATACTGCTTATTCTAGATGGATAATTGCAGAAATTTCAATTTTATTTCTTGTCTAAAAGAAAACTAACATATTTTAGGTTTATAATTTAAGAGGAGCGCTTAAGTAAGTTAATTTTATATTTGCACAAGTTTAAGCAAAATTTTCAGAAAGTAATTTAACCCAATCTTGGGAGATTTGGTGTATTTTTTTCCTTAAAAGAACTGAACAGATTTTGAGAAATGATTATTTTAAGAATAATCTAACAGGCTAGGTTGGAGGTTAGTTTACAGTGACTCAATTGACATTTTCGTGTCCTTTGGAAGAATGATATTGCTAAATCTTTTCAAATAGGAAATAATACATTCTCCAATAAAAATTGCACAGTGGATTCAGGGAAACAGCGTAAGAATGTTCTGTGGATTTAAACTGGTCTGTCAATTTAAAGCTGCTCTAAGCAAAAGCTATCAAACTCATCTCAGTAACGAGCATTTTCCTTAGAGTGAAAAGTGGCCTTCTCCGAATCACCCATCTTTATAGTCTGATTCCTGGGACATGAGAAATTCATTCATGATTTGGGCAAATTCAGGGAAGGTTAAGGGTTAAAGTGCCAAACACACAAGGAAGAGAAGGGAAGGCAGTCACAGGGTCAGACCTAGGGTCTAGCTCAATGACAGGGTTTACTCAGCATACATGAGGCCCTGGGTCCCATCCCTAATCCTGGACGCAAAAACAAATATCATAATTACATTTGTAAAATATAAAATCTTCATTCATCCTACACAGATCAGATCAAGTGAATGTTTACTTTGCTATCCACTCATTCAGGCCTCCATCCCACCATCTTACCGTTATGTACGAAGGTGATCACTGACTTCTTAGGGTGAATTAGAAGAAGGGGTGTACACTTTAACCCAGAGCACTACGGGTACGAACTCTGCCATTGCTGCTTTCCAGCACTGCATCTAAGAAATTTACGTACACTCATAGTGCCTCAAGCAACACTCATACAAAGAACTAGAACAGTATAGCACCAGATCTGTCTCTCGCTGCCGTATAGTACTGTACTGACTCAGTTACATCATTGGACAGTGGACTGGGCACATCAAGGAGCTCAAAGAAAAGGAAGACTTTCAGATAGCTCTTCATCAAGCTGTGTTTTTATTTTGCCTGGTCATATATTCTTCTGGACTTTCTATCTTTCCATTTCTACTTTAAAGAAAGAGCAATAATGGCTAGGCCAGTGAAGCTGTTATTTTTATGACCATCTGACAGTACTGTCAACCCACTACTGCTAACGTGGATGGCCAAGGGAAGTATTTTCTCCCAAAACAAAGCTAGAGACAGAAGTAAATATTGTCTTCGTTTTCTATTTCCTGGCTTCATACCATTTCCTTGGCTGTGTAGGTTCTACGGTACCATCTGCTCAAGATTCTTACCAGCATGTCTCACTTCAGGACCATCTTCTAGATGGTCCCTAGAAGGCACGAGAACTCTGTCAACTACTAGGAAAATCAGCACCAGGAAAAATACTCTGGGAGATAAGAAGATATTAGAGGATGTTTTAATTGTTCACTGCATACTTTCTCGACCTTCCGTCCTCTTTTCTATTTTAATTTTTTAATTTTAACTTCCAAACACATGTAAAAAGTTGTGATAACTAGGACTTAGTTATCGAGATGATTACAGATCTATATTATATGTAATTTTTGGAATTATTTATTATAACTAATTGAAAGTTAACACTGATTTTCATAGCTAAAAACATAATGTTGCTTATTCCAATCTGATGTTTTGAAAGGCTCAATGAATTTCTAAAAATTTTTTGAAATGAACAGTATTTGGTTTACATTAGAAATTATCTTAAACAGGGAGTGTAATATTTTTATTGTTTCTTTTGTTAATGTAGGAATTTTGATTACTACCTATAGTTTTTGTATTGTAGTTAAAACCTTGTAACTAGTATTTGAATATTAATTTGTTACACTTATTACCTTATTGCTATTGTGATGGTAATGAATCACTTTCTACAAGTAACACAAGAGTATTTCATACCATGAAAATACATGTCATAGCTAAAGAAAATGAATGATGTCTTGGGTTTAATCTTGGTAAACAGATCTGCCTATAAGCCATTTGGAATGAAAATATTCAAAGTAACTTTTCAATTAAATCCATTTGTTAACTTCTAAAAACACTGTTGGTTAGAGACTGATAGACATTATTCCATCTGATAACTTCTAAAAACACCATTGGTTAGAGGCTTATAGATATGAATCCATCGATAACTTCTAAAAACACTATTGGTTAGAGGCTGACAGAAGAACAATAAGGATGCAATGCAAGGAGGAGAGTAATAGGTAATGACATCTTTGCCATATAGACAGACATTTTAAAAGAAAAAGTGAAATCTACTTTGAAAGCTTATTCTGAGCAGGTGAAGACAGGTCTGGAGCAGCCCAATCCTTGGTAGACAAAATAATCTCTGAAAGGAAATGTCATTTTTTCTTGATATTAATAAAACATATACCAGAGGTAAATAGGTATAAGAAAATATTTGAGACATGTTTTCAACCCATGAAAGCTACTTAGCAGTACCCAAAAGGTATCATGCTAAGCTATTTACATTCACCTAAAGTGATGAATAAACATTATGCTGCATACAAAGACATTAAATAAGCTCTCACTAGACCCTTTTCTTTCTTGTTGATATTACTTAACCTATACAATTTTCAACTAGAAAAACTGGCAAAATAATGGATAAAAGTAATTTATTGCCCCCTTTAGATCTCATTTTGATTGACATAATTGTAGCAAAAATACGTAAGACGCATTTCTAGTTTCCAAAAACCTAGGATCAGATTCTGCCTCCAATTCTTAAACCCCCGCAGATGTTGATTAAGGGACTGTCTCTCTAACCTTCAGATTCCCAGAATAAAAATGTTATTCTTCTTTTGGTGCTGTGATGCTATGACCACTGCATGATAAAACATGCTGAGTGCTTACTGAAATTATGCATCTGATAAAACCTAGGCAAGACCTAAGTCTTTGTCACATATTGAGATGATTCTATAATTTTTCCCAATCAACACCTCCTTGTTTTAATGTCCATTCTCTGCAGAACAGACAATGCCAAAGGTTGCTCCATTTATTATTTAAATCACAAAGACAAAATGCACATAAGTTAACCATTGCCCAACTGGTTCCTGTCCTACAACTCAGCATTTATAACCATTGAGGGCCTTTGTTTTTTGCCATGAAGCTGATTCATGATATGCATGATGCCCTTTGGGACACAGTATTCATCATTTATCATCAAATTTTAAAAGACAGGGTGACCGTCCTGTGTTTAGCACCTATTTTTAGGTTAGTTACTTTGTTGCACTGATGTATCAACATTGCTTTGTTGATTAAGAACATAAATCAATGGGGCTGAAACTCGCTCAGTAGCCCTGAAAATTCTAATTTGCTTCTGAGTGATACGTGACATTGTTGGTAGGTCAAGAAATCTGTTTTTGACTGTGATCTCTTTGGATTTTTATCAGACCAGCTGTGATTACTTGTACATGCAAAGGTTTACCAATTAGAACACAAAGACTAAGTGGGCTGGCATAGGCCTGAGAACATATTTTTGTTGATTTTTTTTTCAGGTTTTTAAGACAGAAGTAAAATACTTGACAGTAAATTCAACCATATAAATATAAAAGCCTGTAAGTGTTTCTGCTTTTAAGAATCAGAGACATAATGATGCAGAAATGACAAATAAGCCTACTGTACACTTGTGGGAAAAAAAAGGAAAACAAAACAGTTTAAGACAGAATGCTCTTGTCAAGAAAAGGTTTTTCTCAGTAGGGTACAGGATGGTTGCCATGGAAACCCATGCTAATTGCTGCTGTCGCTGGAAACTGGTCCACAAGGGAAGCACTGTGTAGTTTGAAGCGCTGGGCTAAACAAATACCCTAGATAAACTCACAAAAATAGGGAGAGGAGAAAAGTTCCTTGCCTGTACTCTTTGCTTAATTTGGAGAGTTAATGGCTCTTCTGCAATTCTTTCCTGTAATCAACTGGTGAAGAAAGAAACTAAAAGAGCAGATGGCTGGGGTTTCTGTTTGTTTGTTCCCTGGCATCTTGCATGAATCAAAGAGGCCAGCACTGGCAGATCCCAGCTGGGTCAGACTCAGCTTGATCTCAAAGCGTCACAGAGGAACAGGGCAACCACAGATCTTTGCCTACAAACTCTTACTTCCCAAGGTTTCTTCTACCTAATAAGTGGTTGAAAGAAGGATCCATTTTATTTAAGAGGGGAAAATGCATTTGAGGTGAAAGTAGTTTGTGAGCTGGGTGTGGTGGCGTATGCCTGTAATCCCAGCACTTGGGAGGCTGAAGCAAGAGGATCCATGTGAGTTCGAGACCAACCTGGGTTACCAAGTGAGCTCAAGGTCAGCCCGAACTGCATAGTGAGACCCTGTCTCTGAAAGACCAAAATAAATAAATAAATAAATAAATAAATAAATAAATAAAGTACCTTGTGGAAATGAAGTCATTCAAGATAAGAAATCATGGTTTTACAAGTTTAGTTCTGGTATGTTCTTAAATTGAAACTATGCTTAGCACTATGGGAGGGTACGAGATGAGGAAGACACAGTGTCCTTATGTTGAAACAGTGTTTGAGGGCAGAGGTCTCTTGGCGGAGGACATGTTTTATTTTTGTTCTTTAAGACTTTCCAGGAGTGGTCACGGAGTTGGACTGACCCCTGTCCAGCTGCTTACATCTCAGTATTGTGAAAAGTGTCTGCAAACCAGTGGGCTGGGGTTCTGCGTGCAGGACTGTAGCCCCTCTCTACCTCTGTCTACTACCTCAACATCTGAACTCGAACCCACCCCACCAAAACATCAATTTCTCCATAAGAAACCCTAAGCTCAGTCCTAGCATCCAAGCTCTTTCTGGGATCCAAAACGCAGAGCCTGATGAGCGAGGATAAACACGACTCTTCACACAGATGGTGCACATTAGACCACTTCACCCTCTAGTGACTATTTTAGGGTAATTTGTTGCAGGTCCCCTCCTGGCTTTTGACAAAGTTTCATATTCAAAAATCCTTTGACAGGGTGATATGTTTTAACATTTAATGGAAAAGACAATACAGTTTCTCATGAGTTTACAAAAAACAGCACAACTGTAATCATTATATGAGGCAAAACAGAGCATTTTAAGATTCCAAAATCATCAGTTCTCCCACAGCCTAAATTGATTGCATTAAATTTATTGATGGTAAATCTAATAGAAAGTTGGAGAGGGTAGATTCCCCACAAAATTTTTTTTTCAAATTAATATTGACCAATAAGGTATTACAAGCTACTTTCATTAGTAAATGTTTCATATGTGGGCTACAAACTACAGCATAAACATATATACTTTACTGTACTACCAACTCCAGCACCACTGGAAGCCAAAAACTTTTAACTAAATTATAGTAAGGACAACATTGTATGAAGACTATATACACTTACTATATTTCTTCTGCCCAATGGCATTTTTTCTATTTCTTAAATTTAGAAGCAAAATTTCTCAGTAGTTACTATTTCTAATCTATGATTTTAATTACTTTTGACTCCATAATATAGTATCCTTAACTTATGATATTTTTTAATCATAAATATCCATCCGTGGATGAGTGGATAAAGAAAAAGGTCATATTTACACACAATGGAATACTACTCTGCCATAAAGAAAGATAAACTTGAGTCAATGGTAGGAAAATGGAGGCACCGTGAGGCCATGATGTTAAGTAAAGCCAATCAGGCACACAAGCTTAAATATTGCATGGTTCCTTTTTTTGTGAGAAACCTAAAATATCAATAAAGAGCAAAATAAGATAGGTAATAGGAAGTAGGGAGACAGAACTTTCTCAAATGGAAAGAGGACCAAGAAATGGAGGAGGCAGAGATGAAAAAAGGACTTTACCTGTGTTATGCACATGCACTAAAGCCCCACAAAGAATGGAAACACGTACTATTAAAAATTAAACAAATCAATCAATTTATCACGATGACGCCGCTGCAGTGTTTACCATTCCAATCTCTGTTCTAGTCCTCCTCTGTAATCCGGCTGTCACTGATTCCAAGCGCACCTCTGGAAATGCTTTCCAATCGTAGGGGCCGCCTGTTTCATATCTCTAGTGGCCTAAGGAGTCACTCTCCAAGTTTTATATCAGATGCAGTGGTTTCTATAAGAGCAAAGCTGTAACTCTCACCTGAAACATCTCTGGTTAGTCTGTGGTCGGAGCCCAGAAAAGGCCGAGTCAGACACATGCGATGGGATGGAGCGGTGGAGTGAGCAGTGGGGAGACGGGACGGCATGTAGGTGCCAGGCTGTGGGGAGAGGACCGAGATCTGCAGTATGGCTGAAGGTGGGGAGGCGGGCTTGAGCCTGTGACACCAACAACGTGAAGGAAACAAAGAAACGGGACTGAGGAAGCGGGAGGAAAAGTGCCCGAGACGTGTGCTATTGGCTTCCTAACTTTGCTTAGGGTTGGCGGAGAGGGCAGACGCTGTGGCGGCCACACACGCTCCTCTGAAGGCTTCACCAGCCTGAAGAGTGCACCGATGGAAGAGGCACCGGGGTTCTGCAGGGCAGAGCTGGGATCGCAGCTTTCAAACAAGCCTTTGAAGTGTTCACTGGAAAGTTCGGCAATGATAACGCACGAGAACCCCTTTTCTTTGCTTCGCGACACACAAGAAAAACTTCTACACCAGAATTTATACCTCTGCTTTCCAAAGTGAAACTGCAGTTTTAGTATTTCATAGAGAGTTGCCCTGACCATGAAGCAAAAGTCTAATTCCTGTTTCTATGAATGTACCCAAACCGTTGGCTTTGCTGATTAGGACATTGGGGCCAGCCTGGGCAGCGTGGCAAGGTCTGGTCTAAAATAAACACATAGAATAGAATAAAATAATACAGTAAAATAAAATGAGAAAAAGTCATTTTCCCCGTGGCAGTATCTGTGTGGTAGCCCAGAAGAGCTCCAAAGAAAGAACTTTATTATTCTAACCTCTTTTCTTTCCTTCCGTGCTGAGGATCAAACCCAGGTCCTCGCACAGGAAGTGCGTTCCTGCTAAGCCGGACCACATGAAAAGAAAGTCTTAAAAAGAAAAAAAGAAGTTGGACATGAGGTGTAAAATGGGCCAAGGAGAAAAAGTATCTAATGAATTGACTTCATTTATAAAGTTAGCAGATTTAATCTGTTTCATAAAACAATCCTCTCATTATTACTACTAGTCCTCTCTTTGGAGAAAAAAAAGTTTAAATACTGAAATTCTTATGTATTAGAATTAGAAAATGTAAACAGAAGCATTTTTAATTCTAAGGTGACAAGAAAATGATGGATCACTGACATTTTTTAAAAGAAAAAATCAGTATGTCTAATTAAAATAAAACATTTTACTCTAGTGAATGTAGAAATGTTCCCCATTCACTCAATATGGAATACTCTTTATTGCCCAAAAACTTGTTTACAAATTATCCGATAGACTCCAAGATGAAATGGAGAAAAAATGGTGGTACTGTGTTGAGGGTGACCTTCAACTACAGAGTAGAGAAAAAACAAAACAAAACAATAATAGACAGCATCTCTGCAGCGTAACACTGGCATAAAATTCTGTTAAAGGAGTGTCATTAAGTGGATGACACAGAACAGCCATTTGCTCCGGGGCTCAGATTATCCATTAGTCAGAAATGAGATTGCTAAGCTTCTGATTTAAAGCAGCAAAGCCACCACTCACAGCCAGAGAATCAAAAAGGTCACGTGGGCCAGAGGCCCATGTAGGGTGTTTCAGTAGCATTTGTAATCCAGGCCGATTATGACACTGGCTGAATTACGCAGGATTGAGCATGAGAAGTTATTCAGCCCCCATGGACTCCTTAGCGATTCAGTTACAGATGTCTCTCAGAAAGTTCTTGTACCCTGACTTTTCACATTCTCTCCAGTTTAATAACTTTCATCATCAAGGAAAGTTCCTACTGGTGTCTTCAGTCAGCATTGTATTTTCCTAACTCCCTACCTTTGTTCCCATTTTAGACCATCTCTATGATGTCTTTTCACTGCAGTATTCTGGAATTCCTACTTAATTCCTTTCTGCTCCAACCACAGGTGTAGTTCTACACTGATTCTAGTCTCTTCCTCCTCTGTTTTCCTGAGACGGGGTCTCACTGTGTAGTCCAGGCTGCCCTTCACTCACTTTCTAGCCCAGGTAGTACTTTAACTATGGGTAATTCTCCTGCCTCAGCCTCCCGAAGGCTGGGATCCCAGATGTGCACCACTGTACCTGGCTTGGGGTATAATTTTTGTAGCACCATTTTGTCTACATGATTTCCACCCTCAAAACTGTAAATGGATTCGAAATATCTTTCTGTCTTAATTCAGAGCTATTTACTAGGACTGATTACAGAAAATAAGTATATGCCACAAGGAAGAGGAAATGGATAGGGGACAGTTTCTACCTCAAAGCGCTTGCAATACTGCGACCAGGATCAATGCTCGCAGCAAGATACAAGCACGGGACTTGTGAGTGTTCAGCTAAGAAGACCCTCAGCAGAAAGAAGGAAATCAGTGTCTTCTCTGGCTCTGACCAAGGCAGACCTTCGAGGACCTGTGTCTTAGCGTCATGCCTTCCCACACTGTCTCCACCGCCCTGGCCCAGTGTGCAGGACAATGGCACCGCGCAGGCTGAGGGACAGAAAGTCACCGTTCAGGGAGGAGAGGGTCCTCGGGCCGGTCAGAGGACTGGTGATTCAGGCTGAAGATAACCCTGGGTGAACCGAAAGCTCGCTCCCACACACAGCCTTGACCTGTGTTTTCAAACAGAAAATCTGGACGCAGAACGTGAGTCTGATTTTTCCGGCTGCTGAAGATGAATCACCTCTAGCAAAGGCGGTTTTCTTTCTCTGCTCCTGAGTCCTCCCTTCTTGTCTGCCTTTGCCTGAGAATTCCTGACATCCATCGAAGGTGCATGACAATAATTTGCTCTCATTTTTAGGCTCCACTCGGGAGCTGCTGAAAGTGGCAAGGGACGTGTGGTTTTCTCTTTCTCTGCTCGTCAGCCTTGCTGGGTTTGAATCGGGTTTCTCACAAGTGTTGACTCATGTGCGAGACCGAGCCGCACAGACAGCAGGGCAGCTGGAGGTCCCCGTCTTCCCCCCCGGGAGCACGATGCCAGCTCGATGAGGGTGAGGGTGAAGCAGCCAGGTCTGCAGGGCAGCACCAGTTGTTCTGTCACCTGCTTCTGATGACTGCAGCACAGGTGCTGTCTGCCGTGTGCCAGGGCAGCGAAGCGTGAGGCAGAGCGGGGAAGACAGAAAGGCTTGACCGAGGTGCAAAGCGTCAGTGCAGGTCAGCAGCTTGGGGACCAGAACAAGGGGCGCCGGGGCTGTGAGGGGACCCCCCCATCTACTTGGCAACCTCTCAGACATGATAAAACCAAGCCCGTTTGGTTGAGTTTGTGTTCTCAGTAGGAGGAGTTTGTGTTCTCAGAAGGATGGCCTTCGGCATAAAGTAGCAATATCTTTCCCAGACATCAACTTCCAGTGTTGTGCAAGTGTTGGCGGATGCATGTCAGTAAATATACCAACACATATATCTGCATATAGACTTCTCTAAATAAACACATTATTTTCAGGCATGGTGGCGCACGCCTGTAATCCCAGCACTCAGGAGGCTGAGGCAGGAGGATTGCTGTAAATTGGAGACCAGCCTGGGCTACAAAGTGAGTTCAAGACCAGCCTGAACTGCATAGTGAGACCCTGTCTCAAAAAGATAAATAAACAAACACATTAATACTTAATGATGAATATATTCTCAAGATATTTGAGCAATTTATTTTGTCCAAATTTCAGTCAAATGTTTTCTCTTATGTTTCTCTCTTCTCTTTTGTGAGGAGGGATTACCCAGAAATACAACCAGCAACAGATCAAGACTGTGCTTGACCCTGATGGAAACAAACGCCAGTCTAGAAACGAGCCCCCCAAAATCATTTCCATTACTGAAAATTTTCAACTGTCCACTGCAAATTAAAAAGATTTTATGAATTGTTGAGAATTTTTTCCCCCTAAATGGAGTTTCTAATGCCCCTCTTAACAGAAAGGCATTAAAAGAAAAATATGATGACAAAATATGACAGCAAGTTAGAAAGGAGAAAGCCTGGCAAGATTTTGGAAAATACAGAACTGAGTGAAAGGCCAGGTACAAAATCAAATGAGAACGAAATTAGATTTATGCTTACAAGCAACTTACACAGAATAATCTTTACAAATAGCTCTGAATTCTACTCTGAATATCTGTTTCATTACTGAGAACACAAACTCAACCAAACGGATTTTCAAAGTGTCGGAGGGTCAAAGAGTCTGAGAAAATACCTTGCTTAGTGCTTGTGAAATACTTCTGTTATTCAGTACCAAACAAGACAAGAATAGAACTGAGGCCCACATTGCATGGGGCATTTCTTCTAGAACATACATAGAGGTAAATGTACATACAAAGTAGTCTTAGTTTTAAAGTATTATGCTACAATGATTAGGCAAAGCCTTACTCTTCACAATTTCAAGAGTTGGCAGGCAATTAAAACTCTAAGCCATAAAATCATACCTCAATTTGTTGAGTCACTGGAGCTCACCGAAACAAGTCTTGAGAAACCAAGTTTTCCTTTATCTTGATTCAAAATTAACTGGCTTAAGACAATGTCCTACTGACTCTGGCTGAGAACAAAAAATGGTTTTTATGGGACACACTACTGTATGACTTCATATTTCAACAAAAAACCCTTCCTCCATGCCCATTCCTTCCTCTGATTTGTAAACCTCAAGAGCACGGCTGCCCTGCCGATCCCTGCAGTATGCAAGCTCGGACCTTATTGAGAGCAGGAGGTGCCCTGCTATACAGTAATGTCCACGTAACAATGTCCTCGACGAGGTCCAGGCCCTGCTATCGCTCACCACGACGAACGACACATTATCACAGAAGCTAACACCCACAACCCGCTTCCTCCGACAGATCACACGGGACAAAGCGAATGCGACAAATACAAACCTCGTGGAACCGCCTTAACAAAAGAAATGGGTGCGTGGCTTTCTTTCCAGGCCCGAGTGCTAATCTTCAGGAGGAAAACACTGAACAGGTGCCCATGTGCTGTCCTGATGCCTGGTGCCACCGGCCAGACACTTGGCGGGGTGGCTGTGTGGATTTCTGCAGATCCGCCCTTGAATGCTAAACAACCGCTCGCGCACGCTCCGCTCTGCAGAGCTCCGGGAAATGGCAGCCCTGGGATGAGTGGTTGGCATGGCAACAAGGAAAAGAAAAATTCTGCAACCTCTTGCATTGTTAGGCCAGTTTGTTTATCTGCCTCAGGAGGTGGTGCCGTAGGCTTTAGTCATTTTTCGGAAGAAATAACTGCGTGCTATTTGGCCCTCCATAAAATAATGTATGTATTATGTACAGCAGATCATACTGGAAGTGAGACCCTGGCTCCTCCTGGTAAATCTCAAAACTAGCAATGGAGGCAGAGGAGAACCAGAGAGAAAGGAAAGGCAGGGTGGAATTTTTTGAAGATTGAAAACGAATGAGGCAGAGAAGTGTAAAAGCGTCCTCCGCTTGTTGCATGGAGAGGTACTGATGTTTCCCCCTCCTGTGCTTTCAGGCTTTAATTCAGAACGGCGGCAGCAGCAAGCCCATCAGGCTGCTCGGGTCACGTGGATGTCAGAGCAGAGCAAGGTGTTGGAAGACCCAGCTCCCTTGCCAAGCTCTGGAAAGGCATCGGCTCCCCCTGCTAGGCTGGGAGCAGACTGCAAAGCCCAGAGATGCTGCGGAAACAAAGGATCCGGAGGAATCAGGAGGAGTACAGTGGAGAAATGCAAATCTATTCATTTACCCCCAAGAAACACCTGACGCTGGTCTTGGCGATGGCGGTGCCACTTTATACCATGACTACTGTTTCTGAACAGTGTTCAAAGCACTAGAACCCTAGGTAATCATAATCCCTGAAGCCTGACTTTCAATCGCTCAATGTTTTGTATTTATCCACATTTTAGAACTGTTTCTTTGTTGGATTTTATGTTACCCTTAAAGGTAATGAAGGTGAGAACTCTGCAACAAGAAAATGTCCTCTCTGCCCGTAATGAGTGCTGTGAGTGGCTGTCTTAGTCCCAGTGGGCAGTGGGGGCAGCAGGAACAGCATTAATCTAGGAGACAAGATAATCTCAGATAGTCACGGGGTCTCAGACGGTAACTAAAGCTGCCAATAAGCGAGCTGTGAAGGTCACCGTACAGGTTCCTCTTGGCTTTCCACCTTATTATCCATAGCTATCGGAGAGACCTAGCAGATTCTGTTAGTGTTGCTGAGTAAAGGGTACATCCTACCATTTACAAAAGTACTGTAGTCCTGAGAACCAGAAAAGATAAAGACAAACAAACAAACAAACAAACTGCTTGTCATTGAAAAGAGCTCTGAAATCTTTTGCAGCCAGCAGCATGTCTGGATAGCAAGGTGCTCTATAAACTATAGGAAAATCCCACGTTATTTCTTGTGGTGATGGGGCAGTTCCACGGGAAGAAGAATTGGACTGGATTCCTGAGCACTGTGTTGATAACGTGGCTCCCAAGTTTCTTTCTGGGAAATCCTGAGCAAATCATTTAACCATTCATTGTCTTAACCTTTTTCTTTGTAAATGAAGACACTAATAACTGGTACCAAACTCTGTGAATATGCCAGCCCCTTATATAAAATGGTATACTGTTTGTATAGAACCTGTACATCTTTCCATATACTTCAGATGATCTCTAGATTGCATACAATACCTAAGACAATATAAAAGTATACAATTTACAGTTGTGATGCTGTGTTATTTACAGAATAATGACAAAAGTCTGTATACTTTCTGTATAGGTGCAATACTTTTTCCAAATATTTTTGATCCACAATTGGTTTTACTTATGGATGTGTAACCTATCGATCTCAAGGGCAGGCTGTATTTTCATAATAGCTCTTTAAGCAGTTCTTGAGGAACAAAGAGGAAAATAGAAAATCTTTTCCTCTCTATTGATGAAAAGTAACTAATGGTAAAATCATGGCATTTCTCAGAATAGGTTAAGAGTCAGGAAACTACTACATTTTAGACACTGGTGTTTGCTGATGATCCTATGATCCTAGGCTAGAATTTGATAGATGGATAGTGGGGGACTAAATGATGTGAATGTCAGCCACCCTGCCAAGTCACATGCATGAGATTATAGAAACTAATTGTTCTTCCTGCCCTTAAAATGTTACTCAAAGAGTTACTTTTTCCAATTTGCCACTTTTTTGAATGTTTCTGTCCAAGGATTACAGAGTATACATGCCAGCTCTTCTGTCCTGTCCCAAAGGACACTGTGTTATTTTGACACAAGGTCTAATGTGAGTTTGGACCCGGCTCCAGGGTAAGAAGCATGAAGATGGGGGTTCGGTTACCCCCGAGTGGGGCATTTGTAGGGACCAGAACGCACTCCTTTGCTTTGCTCAGTAAGTGAAAAAGAGAGGAAGGAAGACATTATCAGAAGTCATTGCATTTCTTATCCATATTTTGAAAAACAATTTTAAAATGTTGCTATCATCTTAATATAAGAGTTTTCTTTAGTGGCTAGATTCTCAATATCCCATTTCTTTTCTTATGCTTCTGTGGCAAAGTTTTGAACAAGAACACTTTGGTGATGAGAAAAAAACCTCGAAGTATCAAAGATTATAGTTGAGAAAGTAATTTTACCTCTTTCTATGGACTAGCTTTAAATTTTATGGAAGGAGATAAAACCTTAAAGAGTACATTGTAAAGAAGAGTAATCTAAAGTATTATTTCCTTCTAACATTCCTTATTCTTATAGCCCTCGGTCTTAGCATAGGAGGTCAAAAAATAATTGCTGTGAATAGCATTTTAAAAAATTATTACAGTCCATAAATAAAAATGGACTCTCCAAAGGATGGGCTGGGAGAGTAAGGGAAGAGCCTTGGTGAAGTGGGCCCAGTCTCAGGAAGGGTGGAAGAGTGGAAGACTTGTTGAGTGCAAGCCGCTGACTACAGCATTCCGTTTATAGAGATGAAAGGAAAGAAGTGACTTTGCAGAAAATTTATGTCTAAAATGAACTGAGAGCTGGGCGTGGTGGTGCACTCCTGTAATCACACACCTCTCAGACATGATAAAATCCAGCCCAAAGCCATGCCTCAGGATGGCATTCAGCATAAGGTAGCAATAGCCTTCCCAGACACCAACTTCTGTATATTGTACAAGTGTTTGCCTATACATGTCAGTAAACATACCAACATATATATTTGTATATAGACTTTTCTAAAAACACATTATTGTCAGGCGTGGTGGCGCAGGCCTGTGATCCCAGCACTCAGGAGGCTGAGGCAGGAGGATTGCTGTGAGTTCAAAACCAGCCTGGGCTACGAAGTGAGCCAGCCCGAACTGCATAGTGAGACCCTGTCTCAAAAGCACAAGAGGGAGATGGAGAGGAAGAGGGAAAGGGAGAGGGAGAGAGAGAACTATAGAAAGAAAGACAATCAAGAGTTTTGGCATTCAAGCACGCCATAGAGCTGAGGACTTGATGTCCCTGAGCAGTGCTTCATGGGAACCGTTTTAAAGAGTGTCTTTCTTTATCTGTTGCTTTGTTGCTATTGTTATTTTTCTGAGTCAGGGTTTTGCTACGTTGCCTGGCTTGGTCTTGAACTCTCGGGCTCAGGGGATTCTTCTGTCTCAGTCTCCCCAGGAGCTGGGACTATAAGCATCTAGCGCCACGCCCAGCCTTTTCCAGGGAAAAACTGCAACACACTGATAGATAGTAGCTGGATGATAAAAGAACAAGCAGATATACAGCTTCTTGATGCTCTTTAAAACAAAGCAGGATCTCAGAATATATTGCCAGCTCATATCCATGGTCTCCATCATCGAAAAACAGCATTTTTAAACACCATATTTGAGGTTTAAAAGCACCTCTTTTACTAGAGATGATTCTCATTATGTAATTTATTAAAGTTATCCATAAATCAACAGGGATAAAAGTTATTTATTAAGCTGGTGTCTAGAGAGAAATTCACTTGCACATAAACTTCTCTTTGAAGTATTCTTTCTATGGATGAGGAAATAAAAATTTTGCATTTTTCTTTAGCTTTCCACACTGAGATGCTTTATGGTTTGCAGACTTGAGCTATTACTTTGGAGAGAGAGTCAGTTTAGAATTATAGTACAGTTTGGGTTGAAAATACCTCTGTGGTAGCTGACAGCTTATTATTTACCACCTCTGTCTCTATGAACATACACATAAAACCTCTGCAATCAGTCTCCCCAAGATAACATAAAGCTCCTCGATACAAGTTGAGCTGACTTCGAAATTAACTCAGGGTGCTCCTAAAACCATCACATAAAAGAAACATCTGTTAGTCTCTTTTTGATATGTTTCCTCAAAGAACCTGGCAAGGACAGGCTGACCCAGCAAATACATTTTCTGTGATGCTCTTCAATACTTCATTAAGATCACCCAACAAGCAGAATAGTAAACGGTGTGCCCTGCTGCTTTCCTGAACAAGTACCACAGTTAGCTAGAATCAAATGATGAGTCTCCAAGAGACAAGGCTAGATTTTAAAGTTATTTTCCCAATAACTTGAAAAGTACTTACTTCTTTTTGCATTCAGATACTCATTCACTCGCTCCATACACATTATTGAGGACCGGAGATGTAACAACCTTGGTCCACCACGTTATCTCCTTTGCATGCCCTGAATTGCTCGGGCCTTGACTCATTCAAAACCCTCTTGGTTAACACCCTGGACAGGAAGCCCCATCCTATGCAGGTTATGTCATGCCCAGATGTAGAAAAATATTCCTTGACCAAGAGTACATTCATAGCCACCACCATTTAACCAGTAAATAACAGGTATTACTTCCTGGACTATGCATTTTATATACTTTACAATCTTATCTGAGTCCTCACTGTGACTGAGAGGTGAGAAAATATTTTAGGTTTATTCTTCACTACAGTTTTTCTCACTAATATGTTGCGTAAAGCTGTGTATAGCTTCTGAATCCCTGGAATCATACTGGACATCGCCACCCTCCTCTTCTGCTCTGCATGCATTTCTGCAAGGTACGTGCTTTTATCAGACCAACCGCTAAAAATCCAGCCTTCAAAGACATGTCATCTTCCAAAGGAACACAGTGCTATCTGTTGTTGAAACCGTGTCTTCTTGAGTTAATGGCTCGGGTGGTGCTGGACAGTGGCTGAGCGCCAAGATGTTTTCCTTAAATATTTAAAACACCCTCTTGTAGCTCAGTAGGTTTGGTTGCCACTGTGGGAGGTATCTGAGCACCATTTGAGGAGACTGGCTTTTAGTATAAACAACCTCTCTTTAAATCTGCCTTTCTATACCTCTCACCTGACCCTGCAGACATTGTTCTTTGTATCTGAATTCGCTTCATGCACAGGTCTAGTGCTCTGTAACAGCTCTGATCCATAAAACTCAGGGCCTTATTTCTCATACACACCCCCGCATGGAAGCTAACATGGCACTGTGCACATAGAATATTCTCCACAGTAGGGTTTTGTGTGAGTGGATTTTTGTAACTTTCCCTGTGTACTCATGTACTTTCTCCTCTGTCACTTCAAATGCTCTCGGCAATTCCGTATTAAAATTTACATATGTGCCCATGTGTACCTTTTATGTATATGTTTATGGGGGAACAGTTGGTGCTGGGGGTGAAACTCAGGACCTTACTCATGTGAAGGACACACTTCACCACTTTTACACACCTTCACGTTTTTTAGTACAGTGTACTATCCATAAGTGTTTCAGAGTAATTGGTGATGAAGTATAGAAAACTAACCCTTAGACAAGCGAAGGATGATTTTGAAGGCAGTGTAGCTCTTCTTCTTTGAAGTTGCTCCCTCTTTTGGGTGGTAAGTTCCTGTATACAAGTTAGTAAGCTAAAACATATTAAGTTCTGAATTATAAAGGAAAATAATGTGAAAAATAACATAGTGGAGGCTAGTATTCCTCTACGCCATTAATGTTGCATAACTGCTACTAGAGATAATATAATCAGTGATAGAATAAAGGAAACTGCTGGAAGAAGTCATATTTTGCTTCTATTTTTTGGTGCTGGGGATCAAACTCAGGACCTCGCACTTGCCAAGCAGGTGCTTGTGCTATTGAGCTGAACCCATGGCTCAGAAGCCATATTTTGAAAAGACAGTAAACTATATTATGTTGGCCTTTGAGTACCTGAATGTCATCTTTAAATAGTTGTCTGAGAAAGTTAGAAATGGTTCCTATATCTGTACAGGTATGTTTGTTTTGTTTTTCTCTTTTGAAGGTTGTGGAGATGGATTTCACATATCTTCCTATAAAGTAAATAGATTTCTAATCAATCCTTAAACTTAGGCTTACTGTCATTCAGGAGAATCACAAAGAAAATGCTGAAGTTTTTTTAAAAATAGATTAAAATGCTGATAATTTCTAGCAACACACATACATGGAACCCTTTGTCTGTAAAACGCAAAGCAATAAAAATTAAACAGGGAAATGAATGGAGAATACAGTCAGACTAGTGACCACGTTTTCTCTGTCTCTTTGGTGCCTATTTCTCCAGACCAGCTGGAATTTTAGCCCTGACCCTAGTGAAAGAAGATAAGCTTGGTAAACTAATTCACTTTCAGACTGAACCAACTACAAAGCACAAAGCGAGTACTAGCGCAGTGGGCCCAAGTTACCTGCTGTTTCTCTGTCAGCTGAGGTCAGCTCTCCATTGATCCCGTTCTCTTTGGTATCTGAATAGGGGCCCTGGGCCCCGTGGTCTACATAGGCAGCCTCCTCATCCTCTCTGTATGGGAACCCATTGGTGCTTCGGACAAGTCCGTCCCCTGCCCCAGCTTGGTCCTTGATTTCTGGTGGATGTGCGTGTGCAGATGCCTCTGCTAACTGAGCTGAGGTCCAGTGTGGCGCCTTGGCTTCGTCTTTCCGTTCATCTGCCATTCTTCAAAGCTGTGCAGTTTCTGCAGTTGGAACAGGAAAAACAGTAACTACCCATCACTTCGGGGAAATCTGATCTCATACCAGTAGTACCCAGATCAGGAAAATCTGTCACATAATCAGTGGTTTGCTGCAATCAAAAAGGCATTTCAGTAACCCTCTTCTTTATTTTTTTTTTTTTTGGTGCTGGGAACTGAACCCAGGATCTTGTACAAGTTACTGAATTGCACCCTCGGCCCTCTTTACTTTGAGTCAAGGTCTTGTTAAGCTGTCATGCTGACCTCAAACTTACAATCTTCCTGCCTCGGCCTGCTGGGATCACAGGCATGTGCCACTGCTCCTGGCTCGATAATCAAGAGCAAGCCATTGCTGATTCCCTATGCACTACAGTTTCTACGGGATTTACCCCTTTAATATATGAGGACCATCATTTTACATGTATTCTTAGGAAAGCTAATGTTTGACATTTAAGGACACATATTAATTCACTTTCACTGACTTAAGGTCTTGAATATTGATTATCCATTAAAGGCAAGGGATCCTTCAGCCTAGGGGAAGGAAGTCTGCAGTAGGAAAAAATACTGGATAGAAATAGTGAGAGAGGAGTGATGAGGGTCACTGCAAATCATTCCCAGATCGCTCTTAAAAGAACAACCTTCAGTGGAACCTTGGAAAGACAGTGGCTGGCCTTTGGGTTTAAAAGTTCAATTTAAGCCACAGACAGACATGGTCTTCTGAACACTGTAAATTAAGACGGTTCTGACTTAATTTTCCAACAGACTCTCTTTATCCTTGTCTATAAGAATGGATGATATTTTCTATCAGTATACAATTTACATAGAAAAAGGATAAAAACATAATGTCAGGCCTACATCTAATTTTACAGCAATATTTCACAGCCGAGTTAAATAAGACCTGGAAAAGCTGAATCACTGACATGCATTAGGAAGCGAACTGTCTGCAGAGGAGGTGATCTACAAACTCTGCGTGTCTGACGCTGCGCTCCTGCATGTGGACACTGTCAAGTTTGGAGACGTGATTGATGAGAGGTGATTGCCTCTCAGTGTGGAAAGCTGTCGCCAGTGCTGTACCCTCGTTGATGGCTTACAGTTCCTTCAGTAAGAGTGAAGGCATAGGAGATGGATGCTTCCGATGGAAACCGAGAACACTTTCCTATTTTCAAAAATGTAATCGAAGCGAAGACCTCCAAATAAGTGAACAAAAATGGTGTTAAGACAAATCTGCTTATTGTTGAGCCCCATGGAGAAACACCACACACAAATTCAGCTGCTATGAAAGTAAGCTCTTCTACAAGGTTCCCAAGAGCACCTGCTTGTTCCTCACTGAATTTCTGAACAGTCCTCATCTCCCTGTGCCTCCTAGTCATACCAAGAAGAGCTAGAAGAATTCATTCATTAGCTAATTCTGTTTCAACAGCGAACTGTCCCCCAAACTCTGTACCAAAAGGGTTCTGTGGATCCTTTGTAAGGACACACTTGAATATGATGTGAGGTTATTCTTTGAACACCAATCTAAGGGCTTGTGCATAAGAGCAGGAACATTCCTGCTTCGCTGCCTATGGGCAAAGACCTGTACATATATAGACTTGCTTTCTTACCTGTAAAACTCGAACCATAATTCCTAGTTTATTGGCTTGTGTCACAGTTTATACCTACCAGTCCACTGGGTGCTCATGTGCTCATAGTGGGGGCTTTGGGAAGGTGGCTGGATTACGGGGCTCACAAGCGATTTGCTGTTAGGAGGTGGGGTCCGGTCAACAGATGCAGGTCACTAAGCGTGCCTGGAAGGGTCCACCTCCTCCCCACTCCCGCCTGTTCTCTCTGCCTCTTGGTTGCCAGACCATAAGCAGCTTTTGTCCACCCAAGTCATCGACCATGCAAGGACTGAAATTTCTAAAACATGAGCCAGAATAACCGCTCTGCCTTTTAAGTTGCTGGTATTGGGTATTTTGTCCTAGCAATGAAAGAATGACCAAGATGGGTTGTTACGAAGTTAAAACAACACAGTCCCTATCATGCTCAATAAATGATATTTATTACACTTGCCATGGTTTTACAATTACACTGCCAATTATGATCCCACTGATCACATATAAAACGTGGGAGTAGTTTTTCTGGATTTGTTAAGGTAGTAATAGGAGCTTGAAAACTTGGTCAAGTACAATAGTAAAAGTTACTTATAAATTTGTCCCCAGATTTTATGCAAATGCCCTGGACAAACATTCCAAGCCAGGCCTGGCATGCGTCCCAGGAAAATAGTCTGATTTCACTTAATACTTGAGTCACACATAAATTTATTAGCAGAAAAGCATCATATAATATCCTGATAAGATTATTAGATAATATTTCTTTAAATGGGTGTAGGTTAATCAGATATCACATCCTAATTTATTGGGCTTTTAAAATGTACATAGTACAACCATCTGTGAGATGAAAATCACTTTAGGGAAATTTTGAGATACAATCCATATTCCTCTGACAAACTACTTTGACAGAAAATATGATTTAAACAGCTTCTCTTGTTTCTAAAGGGAAAGCTTCCTGAATTAAAGGACTATGGCCATTCTTATATGCAGTCACAACTTCTTAAAATATCACTCACTCATAGTATAGTAAATTTCCCTTAAATTTCTAATGAAAGTTTTGGAGTCACACATTATCACTGTTGCTTATAACATAATTAAAAGTGATCATCACCTCCTTTAATTAATTATTCCTAATGGATTACTGTTTCTATCTAATTTCTTTGGAACCTGTATGAATTGCGGAATTAAAGAAGATAAGAAAGTCGAGTCACAGGGAAGCTCTCTACAAATCTATAAAGGAAATTTGTGAGGTACCAAGAGCTGTAACACTCTATTCTGACTTTAAAGGGGAAAGACTTTTCTTTCCAAGTACAGAATCTCATTGCGCACAACTGCCAAGCAGCTGGGCACTGGCCCCATAATCTCTGGTTTGATGAAGTGAGCTGAAAAAGTTTTTCCCTCTCTCTCCTGCAAAGCCTAGCTTGACAATGTGGGCAGGACATCTAAGTCCAAGACACTGATTTATAATTTATAACACACTGCAATGAGATCTTAGCTGTTAGAATTAAACACACATGCCAATACGAGGACATAGTTATCTATTTTATGGGTTTAAAAAAAGAAATCTAAGACATTCAAGCTTCTACTTATGTCAGAATAAGATATTCCGCTGGGCTTTATCATATCTTTACCTATTACAGGGCCCCAGATTTCTTTCCAATTACTGCACAGAGCTAGAACAGCAAGTAGGAGAAGATCTTGTGCTATTAGAAATGTTAGTTATAGATGTGTGCGGTGAACTTCAAACTTTGTTGTTAAACAGTTTCTTCTTGATATTTGAGAGTTCTCAAAGGATGGACTTCATTAAAAGCCAAAGCTTCAGTCCTTAAAATGCCAGTTCTGCCTCAACAGACGTCCGATCTTCTCCCCCACCCTAACGTGGCAGGCAGAGTAGGCAGGACTCTACCTCAGCTTCGGGATCACGAAGCACCGTGCTACCTTTCCCTTCATCTCAGTGATGGATAACAATGAAAAGTGTGATTCTTCAGTGCCTGTGGGTTTATCTCTAAGGTTTGGTGCCAATGGTGTGAGGCAAACTATGAAACTTTGGATTGATCAGACTTCTAACCCACTGAAGATTTAACCTATGTCAACTTATTGGCATAACATACTGCTTTAACCAGACTACGACATGGTTTCTACAGCCTAGATTCCAGCTTCAGGGCTGGCACATGGCTGGATGGCAGAGTGCTGGCCTGGCATTCACCATGTTCTGGGTTTGATCCAGAGCACATAAAAATAAACAAAACAGCGAAGGAAGTAAAATCAATTCTGCATTGAAATGGTATGTGAATTAGTTTGCAGTTACCTTTTTGTGTATCAGAGAGAAAAAATTTATTTTCCCCAAAGCAGCTCGAAAGTCTGCCTCCAAATTTATAAGACCTCCATTGCAAGATTGTCTTTTGTGATATCATTGCCCTTTGCATTAAGAATCGACATAGTAAATTAATTTAAGCTGGAATTGAGAAAGAAAATAAGATTGCATATATTTTGCTTACTTCATATAATTCTTAGACTATCGGGCACTGTATCTTTTCTTAATTTCTCTTTAATTACCAGAAACTAAATTAATTAGTATCAATAGTATTAATAATAATTTAAGTACATCATTTGAAGTTATTGTTACTGTGTTCTGTTTTTTATTATAATTAATTATAAAAGAAATATTTTTTGAAACTAAATTTTATGTCATAAATACATAAATATTTATTCTGCACATATTATCTTCCAACTTTTTGGCCCTGTTTATTTTGAAAGTCATATACATTATTTAACATTCAATAAGTCATTGTATTAATGTACATAATCATTCATGTGAGTAATAGATGACATAGACATCATCACAAAATGCTTTAAAAAGCATTAAGTAATATGTTAGACTTGATCGGTTACAGGCTAACAAACGGTAGCAGAAAATTTGAATTTCGTGAAATAAATAACATTACTTAGATCTTTTGTTTTAAAAAGTATTTCTCCTTTGCCCACCTTTTTTCAAAATAATACTCTTAATTACCATGCAGGCAAATGCTGATAATAAGCAAAGGATAACTTTAAAGAGACTAATGGCTGATGCTGGAAGCAGCCTGCTCACACCTTATGTTGTTTCCTTTAGAGATTATTAAACTCCATGCAGAGATCAAACATAAGGCACTTACTTAGCAGCTGGCTTAGAGAAAGAAGGCCTTTTTTCTGACCTCTGTCTGTCATTGGACAGCCTGAATAGTGCACGTGGAAAAAGTTTGATATACCGGATGTTCTTACATTTTCTGTTCTTTACAGCAAGTAACAAATGGACATGACTGTTTAAATGTACCAAAAGTGGTCCTTGAACACACACACCTCCAAGGTTTGTAGGCACGAGAAAATCAAGTGTAGCGGTCACTCTCCCTCCATTATTTAAAGAGAAGAAATAAGAAGACAGCAGAAGAGAATATCCCTGATGGCTCTGCTACCTTTCCGCGCTACTGATGAAGTGATTTTCTTTAAGCAAAACCAGAATTACCAATGCAAACCTAAGACACATTTTACTAAAGAAGAAACCATTTCCTAATTTTCCATCTACTTTAATCTTTGGAGTTTTTTATGTTTCCATTATGGTAATGTATATTAAAGCATTTTCAATCAATTACTTCTGACTATATACATTGCATTAACATGTTAGGCCTGGGGCTTGCAAATTAGTAGTCTAACAGGCAACTCTGATACACTCTCTAAACTTTGGAGCATAAGAACAGGGGATAGAGACAGGCACAAAAAAGACCACTGAAGGAATGGTCATGCTGGTTATTTTGACAGGTCTCATGGCCACTTTCGCAAACAGAAGCTGATCCTTTCCTTTCCTTGGTCCAGATGTTGACAAAGAGTCGGTGGAGTCCAACTTATGAGACAGACTGTTTTTATTCTACCTTGCAGAGAATAAGGCATTCCCTATTACTGAAAAGAGGCAGAGATTCTCAAAAGAATGCTTAAAATTATCCATTCATCAGCGAAACGAAATTCTGCTGTGAAAACTATGAGTAGTTCCCTGTCAGTCTATCGACATCTTCAAAGCGCCTTTAGAAATTTATTTCAGATTGCTTCCTGGCATTCATGAATGGTTTATGACAGAAGTGTACTTGTTTATTTTCTTTATGTGCTGCTGCATTGTGGAGATATGATGTAATAGGCAAAGGGTGAATGCATGGTAGATAATTTTGAACTCATAAACTCTCCAAAAAGTAATGGGATGATTTAATATCTAGGCAATTCAGATTGCCTAGATATGCATGTACTGAAAATATCATGAAGTGGAGTAGAATTTTTCTCCTGGGAAACAGTGAGGATAGCAACCTCACTGTTTTTTTTTTCTTTAAATTACAATATTAGAATGAGCACAGAGCACAGAAATAGTCACCGATTATGGTTATTACCAGTGGGCATTCAACACAGTCAAAGCTGGCACAAGGAGAAGCACTGAAGGTCCTGAAATCTACATGAAAACCACATGTGTACTGGACAAACGTGTCCACTTTTGTGACACACTTGGCAGGGATGCATCTAGAATGCTCATATACCATGTTATAAAAAGCTACTTTTCTTAAAATTAGCATTGCATAATATTATGCTTGCTTTTTAATGAGCAATGTAAGACGGAATTTCATTTTTTGGTTATTATTCAGCACAAGGCCAATTAGGTTCTTCTGGATGTCACTTTTCTTCTGGGATGTGACAGCTGGTTAGCGCTGCCCATGAACCTGTTCGTTTCTGCTCTCACATGAAGAGATGTGGAAGGATGGAACAGTGACTGTCAAGAACCTAACAGAGAGCTGGAGTGACTGGAAAACAGTGTCTGTCTCTCGGGGGCGCTGACTTACAAACCGCTTTCACAAGATAGTATCGAGCTTTCACTTAATTTTGAGTTTGTTATCAGTCCATTTTTATGCTTCATAGTATTTAATTCAATAAACATTTATTGCCTGCTAGCTTTATATGAGACATTCTGCTAGGCACTGGGAACATAACAGTGGTAAAGGTATGGATTCCAACCACAAACAGCTCACATGCTATTGAGAAACACAGATGTGTTTGAGAATCTTTTTACACAGTACAAGCACTAATACAGGATGAAATAGGTGCCATGTGAATATAAACCTAAGTCCTACCTATTTTATAAGGTAAAGGAATAAATGCAAAATATTTGTATTACCTGCATTTTAAAATATGCTAAACTGCTACATCTATGTATGGATCATTCAAAATCCAGTTAATTATATTAAGCCCTTATTTTCCAGAGAAAAGTAAAATATTAGTCATATAAAAGTAAAGTATGTTGAGATCATATTCATAAGCGAAATAAATCAACTCAATTTATAAATATCCTATTGTGTCCCTAGTATAAAAATAATAAAAAATAAACATCTGAAAGAGTAGTAAGATCCAAAATATACAATAGGTATTGTAATAATGAAAGGGAAATAAAGTGATCAAAAGGACAGAACTACTGGGATAGGGGAAAGGAAAAAGAAGAAAGGAAAAGAGTACATGTATGTTGGTAAACATATAATTGCATGTATGTATATGTATACTAGATATATAACTATACGCTAATCTCTCTTAGTTCATCAAAAAGAGCAGTTTGTGGTGTCATTGTTTGATTGATCATTTTTGTATCTAGATTTGGAACCTGAATGACGAGATAACAATACACAATATATTAACTAGCGTTAATTCCCTACTTTTGTTTTCTTTTTTGAAATTCTGTATGATTTCTATCTATTTTTCTGTTTTGCTTTTTAAAATAAAAAAGTAAAGTATATGTTATACAAATACACAAGTTCTTTCCCTTCTTTTTTCTTTCTGAATTCAGGGCAGCTGCATCCTGTGTTTGCTGCTGGCTGTAATTATGACTCGCAGGAATTCTCAGTGCAGCTGAAAGCAGCCTTGTTCACTGAATCAGTTGAAGTCAGCCAGAAAGGAAGCACACGGAATCCTTATCATCTGGAATTCCCTCACAACTCAGATCTGGTCCAATTGGGTCAGCCTTCACATATACTTCAACCTAACTTTTTGGACATATTTTTGTCCCCAGGGTGATTTCTAGAAATAAGTTCAATTTTTATCCTAGCAACATGGATTTTGCCAAAGTTCTGGAGGGAAAAGGCATGGTATAGATTCATTAAACTCTCCAACTCTGAATTGTATATAATCAGGGTAATTTGTATATAATTAGTGAGATACTTAAAAAATAAACTGAAAAAAGTACTTAAGTGAACCACTATGTACCACAATTAATTTCTCTACAAAGACAAATATTCCAACCTTATTTCTAAAGATCTCAATGGAACATTATAAGCACAGATGTGGCAATATTATATGGCGGGCCCATGGGCAAAACAATATTCAATGTAAATTTGCAAGTCAGGCAAATGGGACATGGCCAAAAGCAAATAAAGAAAAATATGGAACAGAAGACAAAGTTAATTTTAAAACGAAACACATTTCCAGGAATATAGCAAAAGCTTTAGGGAAGCATATTAGTTCTTAATGCACTGATTGTGCGGCATTTGTTTTTCCATAAACCCAACACATGTTTAACATTTCATCACAGCCACTGAAATGACAAAGGACTGGCAGTTTTATTTGTTTAATGACAGCAGGAAGTGGGATTCAAGGTGATCAGTGAGGCTGATCGGATAAGTCTGGCAAGTCAGAGGGGTGGATGGAGAAGGCATCCTTGAAAAGGAAAGGGAAAAGGGGCTGTTCCTTTCCTTTTCAGGATTCCAGATGAACTGAGGACATCAGAATGTGGCAGGATTAAACCTGCTTGCACAACTATGCTAGGATCTTAACTCTGAGAATGCTGAGCTTCTTTCTGGAATCTTGTGATTCTTACATTTAATGTAAAATCTAAGTACGCGTCTTATGAGTTTTGTAAAAACAACAAATAGAAAAATCTTGATTATTTTCCTGTTCCTGCCTCTGTTGATTTCTAAAATCTCTTTTCAATTCTGTGCCAAAGAATTTGGGTACCAGAAGGAAATCTAGAGGTCAAGAAATGTCTTCCTGGCAATGGACAAAGATATGGGCTATTTCTACACAGCCTCTGTTTTTAAGGCTACGTCAAAGAGGTGACCTCAAAGGAAAGATTTAAATGAGGTAGAGGTGCTATGGACACAAAGAACCAGGGCAAGGATGGTCACAAAGAAGGAAAGGGTGCAGTATGAAGAGAAGCCCTAGGAACAAGCTTGGTGTGTTTGAAACTGACTTGGATTAAGACCTGGGGAGAATGCTATGTGAGCCATGTCGTGCGGAGTTTTGAAAAACTTGCTAAGTGACTGGATTTATTCCAAGTCAAATGAGAAGTCTTTGAAGGATTTCAAGCAGGGCAAGAAAGGCCACTTTACAAACAGACATGGCTGCTAATGGGCAAAAGGAACACACAGAGGCAGGGGTGGAAATGAGGACTGGGCTGCTCTGTCACCGGAGGATGCTGTGGAGATGAAAGGGATGCCGGAGAACAGGATGAGAAACTGGTGCAGGATAGGCTCATTATGGTTTAAAATGCAGTGGGGAAATAAAGCTAGAAGGTCTCCCTATATGTATTTCAAGTACAACTATTTCAAAGTATGCAATAGGGTGCTCAGGTTTACCACAAGACAATTATATAAAAAATATACACTAATGTTTCCCTACAGAGCTTCACCGAATGATTTCCCTGTTCTCCTGTTCTAGTCAAAGAATACTTTATACTTTATCCAGTCAAATAATATTTGCAGTAATATCTAATTAATCCATAGAGGTATTTGGGCATAGGTGTACTATATATGCATGCTACGTATACTTGTATTATATTGTATTACTGTATTTTAAATTTCTCTTGCCTTTAAAACAGTTTTCTTTAAAATTCTTTTGGTAAGCAATCACCAGCAGAGTGAAAAGAAAACCCACAGAATGGGAAAGAATTTTAGCCAGCAACTCCTCAGACAAAGGACTTATATCAAGAACATATAAAGAATTGAAAAACATCAAGCCACCCAGATTGAAAGACCCTCTCCAAAAATGGACATCTGAGATGAACACTCAGGTCTCAGATAAAGATATACAAATGGCAAATAAATACATGCAGAAATGTTCACCATCACTGGTCATTCGAGAAATGCAAATTAAAACAACACTGAGATTACATCTCACTCCTGAAAGAATAACTGCCATCAAGAAATCAACTGATACTGGCCCTGAAGCAAGGCCAGCAGATTGCTGTAGCTGCTGGTTTCAAACAGGAGCCTGAAGAGAATTCTTTCTGTGGTCTGTTGGCCATTTCAGAACTTTGGAAATGGAATGGTCAATTCATCAGAAAGAAATAGCAGGTGAGTATGGTGGACTTTAGGGGGCCTGAAGGGGAGAGACCCTGGCATCTTGGGATCTGCACTGTGCGGTTGACTCAGGGTGCGGGGAGAACAAGGAGCTCATCCCCTCTCTGGGGGGGCGCTAAGAGTGTGGCCGACTTTCGACAGCCCAAAGGAGAGAGACCCTGGTGCATCGGGACCTGCACTGTGCAGTTGACTCGGGGTGCCGGGAGAACGAGGAACTCCTCCCCTCTCCGGGGAGCAGCTGAGAGTGTGGCAGACTTTTGGTGGCCTGAAGAAGAGACCGTGGTGTGTCAGGACCTGCGCTGTGCAGTTGACTTGGGGTACCGGGAGAACAAGGAGCTCCTCCCCTCTCTGGGGGGCAGCTGTGATCCTGCTGGTGGGCAGGCTGAGAATCAGACATCTCATGTCGTCCTGTCCTATTGCCCTCCCCTTAGCAAGTGGGAGCCAGTTAACTACACATATTGTGAAAAAATTGGCTATGGTATTTAGTATGAGCTCCCTATATGCAAAGATATGGACAACCATTTGGAAGAAAACAAGAGACAATATGACAGATAATGAAGATCCCTGGTTGTATAGCTTTGAAATTTATGCTTTCTTAGGTCTCGTTCTGTTCTGGTTTATTGTGTTTAATTTTACCCCTCTTAAAATAAAATTAAAAAAAAAATATATATATATATATATATATATATGGGAAAAGAAAGTGCTCTAAAGGATATAACTGCATGTATGTTTAAGTGTGTAAGATAGATGACCACATTACTGTTTTTGTTAGATTGTTGAGCAGAACTGTTAATAGTCTCATTGTTTGAACGTCTACTTTGTGTGCTTTAATTTTGTAACTTGAACAACTATTTCCAATGATGACAGTATGTAACTTATCAAGTGGCGATTTCTTAGTGTTTTTGTTTTTGTTTTGTTGTTGTTCTTGTGGTTCTTTTATTTTTT